>JANVCL010317179.1:0-17874 GCA_026546855.1 Erythroxylum incrassatum
ATTTTTACAACCGATCAGCTCCCTTTGATCTAATCAATTTTTTTCAATTTAATGCCAAAACCAATCAATCTAGTATGGAAAGATAGAAAAATGTTGTAGGAATCAAATGCTTTGAAAAACAGGTCGATCGGAGGTCGGACGAAGAAGTTATGATCAAAAGAGTGGAGGTAGGTCGGTCGGCAGAAAAATCGATAGAAATGCCGCTCGGTCAATTGACCGAGTGGTGCGTGCGCGCGGGCTAGCGCTCGGCCTGCCGAGCGCTTGTGCTGCTGAGCGCTCGCGCTAGCCGACCTACCATCTTCTGACGCTTATAACTTTTGAATTAGAACTCTAAATTAGATAAAATTGGTGTCTATTTCATAGAGAAACGATGGCTCTACAATTTTCAGGAGGACTCAAAATCAATTGAGGTCTCTAAAGGGGTCAAAAAGGCACTCAAAGATAACCGATCGATAATCTCCTCAAAACTTTGAACAGCACCTCAACTTGTAAACATCATAACTTTTGACCCAGAACTCCAAATTTGACAAACTTGCTGTCTATAGAAAGATAACAGACCGATTTACAAGTTCCATGAAGAACTTACAGCCAAATTCAGTCTCTAAACGGGTCAAAACATCCACACAAGGTGGTTGGTTGATCAGCTTCACACTAAACAGCATCAGAACTTCTAAAAATCATAACTTTCGACTCCCTTGTCCAAAATTTTCGTACTCTATATCACTGAAAAGATAAAAATAAGCTCTACAATATGCGTGAAGAACTCATAAGCCAATTCAACATTCTAGCTAAGTCAATTTTTCAATCAAAGTTTCTGTTCTGTTAAAATCAATCCTAAACAATATCAAAACTTCAATCGATCATAACTTCTAGCCCCGATATCGAAAAATTGCAAACTTTATGGCGTTAGAAAGCTCTCAACAGAAGCTACAAGTTTCATTAAGACCACTTTGGCTAAATCCATCTAGGTCAGTACAGATTTGCCATTGAAGTCAGCATACACATTTTAGTCTCATGCAAAGCTCGCAATTTATCCCAACTTCACTTTCTCTACTACTAAATCATTCGACAATTCCACCTTCCATTTGACTCCATCCGACAATCAACCTCATTTCATATGGCTCATCATATTCAATAACATCCTATTATTCACCACACACACTATCTTTCTTTTCCATAGTATCTCACATATATATATAAAACTCAAAGGTCTTTCATTAATATCAAAATATTGGTTCTTACAAAACTTTAGTGGGCATTTCTAGCCTTAATACATCAAAGTCTCAATTTCAAAGAAGTTACATGAATAGTAACTGTACAAGCTCACTTTTTCAATTATGAAGATGTTACCCACACTACGTGCATACTTAAAAACCCATTTCATGCATTAATCTCCTAATATCATTGTAAAATATTTAACACAACTTACTACATTCACTACCGATTCCTCATTTAATAATCCTGACTTCCAATCAAAGTTTGGGGTCCAACAATAACCATTTTCTATCTAAACAAGCTTATCTTAATTTTTATCCATAGAAAAACAATTTGAGTCGTACCCTTTCTTTTCTTGCATAATAACGTTGTTACAATCCAATTTTACCTCTTTTGTTGCTGTAATCCTTAATGATTTTAAACCCCTAAATTAAAGGAATTGTATTGAGCTTATTGGCATAGGATTTTAACTATTTCCATGAAAAGTAACTACATGATTCTAGTTGCATTGTTATAGAATGGAGGAGAAGTATTAAAAAAAGAACAAAACAAAATCTCTTTTTTGATATTTTTTATAAAAAAGACAAAAGACCAAAAAGGGGAGAAAAAATAGAAAAAAAGTTATTGAAAGTGATGCCATTTGAATCAAGTAAATTTTGGATTGATTTAAGTTGAAACTTGTGTACACAAATTTGTACGATTTCCTTCAATTTATTTAGCCAAAAAGCTTCTTTTTGTCATACCTTACCTAAGCCAAGTTACAACCCTTATTAAATCCCCTTGATTTATCATTAAGTTCATTTTTGTTATATGGTATAGATATCATTCTTACGCAAGCCTATGAAAATAACTTGTTATGTTTTGATTTGAGACCCTAAACACATTGAGCGTATAGAGTGAAATCTTGTTTCATTTTATTTTAATGGAACTAATGAGATGCTATATTTTACAATGTGTCCTATGAGTGCTTATGCTATCGATTGTTATTTTATTTTAACCCTTCAATATCAATTAGCTTTTGGATATTTCTGGATAACATGAAAGGAGATGAGAGGGTGTTATGAAGATGATTAATGTATTGAGTTGATGTATGCTTGAGGATAAGCATGAGTTTGTTGTGGGCAAATTTGATAAGATGTTATCTTGATATATTAATAGATATTATCTCCTTTGTTTTGGATTTATTTTGGTGCTTAAATAGTAAAATTAATGTTTGTTTTATTTTAGGAGATAAAAATTGGAGATTGCATCAAATTGGGATATTATTAATGATAATCACAAATTTTAGATGAAGTGAAGAGATTATTACAGTGGATAAGACTGATCACTTGAAGGGTTGGAGTTTAACTAGGAAACTTCTTTCTATCCCTATCATGTAGGAATTTGAATTTATTTTTGTTTTAGATAGAAATCTTTGTAAGGAATAATTAGATTAGGATTAGATCAGTATAAAAGGGACGCTCCTCACAACAGGATGAATAATTATCTTCATACTTTTCTCTCAATTCTTTGTCTTTATACTATTTTTGTTATTGGAACAAAAGTCATGTATGGCTAAGATCAATTATTCTGATTCAAGGGGATTCGATATTCTAATTGTAACTTTTTGAGGTTTTTCGTTTTGAGTTCTGATATATTCTTAATTGATTATAAATTTATTCCATAACACTTAGTGATTAATGTTATGAAATGTTTTAAGACATTCACTTTAGTTCAATTTGGTTATACGTAAAATTTGGAAGCGAAGGAGCTAAAGTGAGCATAAAGCACAATATTTGAGTTGTCTTCTTTATGGAACAAGAAGAAGAAGAATTAGAGCAAAGAGAAGACAATAAAATGCATAAAATGAAGAGTATAGATTGCAAAAAATCAAGTGAAGCCATGAGAATGCAAGGCATGGCCATGACACAAAGTGTCATAGGCATGACTCATGATGCAAGGTCATGGCCGTGACATAACATGTCATGGTCGTGACTCACCTTGCATGGGTGTGACACAACTAGTCACACCCATGACTCAAATTCATGCCCATTACTCAACATGTCATGGATGTGACTTTCACACCTGGGCTGCCTAAGAACCTAATTGTTTTTGTATAAATAGAGATGCGACGGTAGAAACAGGTATGGAATGTTTATAAATCATTTAGGGGTTTGTGAGAAGAATGAGGAGTAGAGCTAGACACCATCGGAGACCAAGCTTCTTGATACTGGTTCGAAGGTGATATCAACGCCAAAGAACACGATTTAACATATCTTTCATTATTTTTATTGTTCTTTCTCTTTAAGAATTATTTAGGTTATCCTATGCTTATGGATTTTTGGATTTTCATGTATGAACAATCTTTATTCTCATTCTTGATAAATTGTTTATATATGAACCCATCGCTAGAATCTTGAACACAATTTGTAATCATTGTGTTTGGATTCATTTGTGGCAACTAATGGTGTTGAATCATTAGGGATAATGTAACCTTAGTTAAATGGGCCGAGCTTATGTTTTTTTCCTTAATTAATCTATTTTCCTAATCCATAATGCGGCTATTCGATTAAATCTAGAAAGATTGTTCTAGGTTGTCTGATAGCTAGTTTTAATTAAAGAGCTTGTTTTAATTAAACAAGACCTAAGGAAAAACTAGGGTTAACAAGCTTGTTGTTAAGCTATGATTAATAGTTTCCAGGAGAGATATGAGAATGATAATTCAATGAAGTATGTTTATTGTGTGTAGGCTGAGATTGAACCGATGATTGGGTCCCTAACGTATTCATCACTTTTCATCATTTTTGAATATTTTAATTTCCTTTTATTAGTTTAGTTTCATTTTATTTTCTTATTTGAAATCAAACCAAACCCCTTAACCTAAACACCGATTATTTTCATTTCAAAAACATTATACTCACTCTTTGTGGGATCGATCTAGACTTACCACTAGCTATAGTTTTATGTATATTTATTTTATGTAGTGTTATGACGCGTTACCTAATTTTGCCACTATTGTCAAGGAATACGGTGTTTTTTTAATTTTTGTTTTTGTTTTTGATTTTGATTTCAATTGGTGTTGTGTACATATATGATTATAATTACGTTATTTTCAGTTATTTTTCAATCTTTTCACTTTTTATTTAGTGTTTGTGTGCTAAAAAATTTCATAGAAGGAAGTAGGTTTTCCATAACTCATATTCTTAATCCTATAAACAAGTTTGAAGTGATCATATGAACATTAGTTATGGGTGGTATAACCAACAAAATTACTTCCTTGGTAGTTTGTATAACACACATTATTTCCTGTATAGACTAAAAGTTTCTTCTTACAACTCAGGTACATCTCTGAAAGAATTAGTTATGTCTCTTGCTACTAATATTGTCACAACCCAAAACCACATCAAGCATATGACAACCGCCACATACCCAGGCTAAGAATACTCAAGGTACCTTTAACCCAACTATGTAAGGCTAACTGAATATCCTTTGAAAACATATGGACAGCACAACGGTTGTATTTTCAAAATCCCAAAACTCAATTAAAATACCTGTAAATCAATTTTAAACGCACTTCTATATTCACATTTAAAACTCTACCATAACTTCTGGACTTTTAAGTCCACTCAAGAGCAATCTCAACAACAATACAAAAGGTTTATACATAAGGTCATTTACAAACCACAAGACAGTCAAGAGTTAATTTACAAAATCATAAAGCATATCTATATAATCATGAGTCACTATATAACAAAAGTACAAAAAAGAGACTACCCACGTGCTGTAATGCCCTGAAAATTTCAAAAGACCACACGATCCACTCAGAACTTCAAGCTCACCAAATTAACCTGAATGGTTGGAAAGCGGAGGGGTGAGTACATTATGTACTCAGTAAGCAGGAAAAACATATATCACAAACAGAACCCGATACACACCAAGACGATTTAGATAACCTAAGGACGGATTTTCACATATCTAGCATACACATAACCACCTATTAAGTGAACATATATGACATAGAAACATATAGACCTAGCCTATGACTCAACCTCTATTAGTTAGGAACCACATAGGCCTAGCTTATTAATCACTCATCCAGTAAACATAGGTTCCAATTTCAGACTACGGTCGACAAGAGCATCATGATCCTAGGTGATGACCTCGTTGGCGATCAGACCTCTAGGTGTGCAATTACCCACAAGTCCCGTAGAAAGGTGTTGATACGAGGACTCGAATTTTATATACCAACATTAAGGGTATATAGGTTGTTTAATATGTTATGCCTAGTTGATACGAGGACTCGAATTTTATGTACCAACGTTAAGGGTATATAGGTTGTTTAATATGTTATGCCTAGCACACGAATGGCCAATCGTTACCTCACCAATCACAAAAATCATATACAAATATTAAGTACTAAAATCAAGTAAGGCACTATGCCTTTATTTATCGGTCCAACTGATAAAATAGAACCTTGTCATGACTCTAAGTCAAAAGAGAACACATACACGCAGCATATATGACTCAGTTATGCATATGTAAGTTCCAAAACATCATTTAATGCAATAAAAGTCATCTTTTGCACTCCAAGTGCAAAGTTGTTCAAAAATGTAGTTTCAAAAAATAAAACATTGTCCTTTGCACTTCAAGTGCAGGTTTGTTAAAAACCATATCATTTCTCAAAATACATAATAAAAACATCAGTTTCACTCAAAATGCAAAGAGTTATTCAAAACAACGTCGTTAATTAAACATATAAGTATAATAGCATCTATTTGATATTCAATTCTACTATGCATTACCTAGGTTCAAAATTCACATACAAATCATCATGCATGTCTGGGGATGTCCTAATCTCATTTGAGAGATATGGTTTTCTCAACTCACCTTAAAAGAAGGTGTACACTCCCTTAATTTCAACAATCCTCGGTACGAGCTCCTTGATCTACAGCTCCCGAGCCTTTATACATACAAATATACAATGTATTTACTACTCAAACATATATCTCATATTTATACACCACCACATAAGTGTATAAAATATAATATCACTATCTTTAAGCTATAGGATTCGGCCATTAAGCTTCTCACATGGTTACTTCCCTTATTATTCACATAAGCTTTCTTTTGCATTTTCCAAGGTATTTAATGCCTTTGATCCAATACTTACACATTTCAAAACATAATTAAACACATTTTTACCCAAGCACATTAGGCCACTACTCATCAATCTAAGCAAAAAGTTCAAGTTTACTCTAAGTAAATATGAAAGCCTCTTTCCAATGCACACCATTCCAATCTTTAAATCCTAAGCCGAGTTCACTTAGGCATTTTATCAAACATCTAATGTGCATGACTTTCAAGTCATATTTTCAAGACTTTATCATAGTAATTCATGTTCCTATCTTGCTATATAACAAGTACTTCAAAACAACAACACATTTCACCACTACATTTAATCCAATTCCCTTCATTTAAGCCATATTCATCATAATATAATAACTCATTACATTAGTCCATTTCTTCCCCCATCATTTTGGACAAGCCTTATCCAATATACATCTTCTTCACTTTTCATCATCAATTCACATTATGCATACACAATTAACACCGTAGAATTCATTTAAACCATCAATTTCAAAAGATATTCAAAATTTCACTAGCTTTCACTAAAGAGAGGGCATCTCGGTTTTGGCTTAAGGAGACTTCTCCATGGCTCATTTCGTTCATCTAAACCATGTTTCATGGATATTCAAGCATGGAGAACAACATATCTTAACACCAAACTCAAAATTATAATATGGAGAGAGATGAGACAAAATTTACCTAAACTTTCCTTTAGTGATATCTTAAATTCCTTTGAGAATTTCTCAAATTTAATAATATATTTGAGTTCCTTGATCCCAAATTAACTTAGAGCACCTTAGTTTGGATTGGAGAACAAAAAATGGTGGAAATTTGGTGATGGTCGAATGGTGTTCTTCTCCTCTTCTCTTCTCCTTTCTTTCAATTAAAACAAAGTGTTTTTAATATTTAATGGTAGGGTGCACGGCCACACAAGGAAGAAGGGTCTAGATCTTCTTTGACCAAACATGGTGAAATTACCTTTTTTCCCTTATCTTGTGTGAAATTACCATTATACCCTCCAAACTTTTTCTAAATTTGCAATTAAGGCCAAAATTTGAGAATGGCCAAAACTTTTATTTTCATTTTGGTCCCTAGACTTTTGAAAATTATAATTAAGCCCCTAAATTTATAAAATTGCGTATTGGTCCTCCAAGATTTGAAAAATTACATTTAAGTCCCTTAACTTTTAACAATTTGCAAATAAGCCTTTATGTACATCAACTTTTTCAATTAAGCTTTCTAAGTGTCCAATAAGTCTATAAATCATGTCTAATCACCTCTAAGGCATTAGAACACATTTAACTTGGCCACCATGGCCATATCCATCTGATAGAATCGGTTTTACACACTTAGAAGCTTATATGTCGAAAATCTCCAAGATCTCGCATACCGATTAACTCTAAGTTCATGTAAGGGCATATAACATTATATATCACTGGCATATATATCGAAAGAATTCAAATACAATTTTGAACTCATATACAACCATGTATATATCAATATATAGTAGTATCTCCAAGTACATACCAATATAAAAGGGCTCTGAGAGTCCAACGTTATAAATACTCTACAATTTCAGCAGAATACAAGTTCTAGAATCCAGAACTTGGTAAGATAAATGGGTTAGATGACGGAAGCTATTGATCGCCTAGAATCACAAAGTGGAGAGATGTATCCATCTCAACTCGAGGTGAACTTAAAGGACGTTAGTACAAAGACCCTACAGAGTGAAGAGGAGCTTGAGAATCTTGAGAAGCCTACTCTAAGGAATTGTTAGTGAAAAAGAAGTGGAGAAGGAGCCCGAAGCAGAAAATAATCTATCATTTAGCTCGAAGGTAAATATTGAGTTCCTAATTCTTGTTGAAACTAACCCTTCATCGTTACTTGGCATATTAGAGAAATTGAACAAGGAGGAGAAAGGTAAAGAGGTATTCCAAGAGTGTGGGGACTCATTAGAGATTGAGATTCTACAGTAGGGGATATGCTAAAAATGAGAGGTCATCAACTTAGGCCCTATCCTGAACAACCTCAAGTAGAGGAAGTATATGTGACACCTGAAGATCATAACTTGGTCACATGAGGAGGAAAACAAAGATTGGAGTTAACGATAATAAACAAAGACACTACTTGGGAAGTAACACAAGGAAAGTTTATTCCCTTTCCTTTACATTTTCACATTTGTTTCTTATATGCATATATGTTTTTAAGTTTGTATGTTCTTACATGTTTTTAATTTTTCAAACAAAAAGAGAGAGAGAATCAAATAAACAAACAAACATTCTCTTTTTCCATTGCTTCTAGGATTATATAGCCATAATTAGAGAGTAAATTGACTAGAAAAATTCATGGAAACTTGAGCATGTACTTTTACTCTTATGATTAGTCAATATACATTAACTTTAGAAGAGTAGTGACTAGTGGTAGACATAAGCTAGTGAGATTTTAAACCTTTATAGACTGACACGACCATATTAGTCTTATTGTCTTTTGTTTATGTGTGACCTCTATGACATCTACATCCTAACTTTGCTTTGATTTTCTATTCAAGAACACATTTTTATCATATGCATTAACATGGAAATGATATAGGCATTCTTTGTTTTACAAGCTACATTGGCCAAATAGCCTACATATCGATATGATCCCTTTGTTAAACCCCCTTGAGCTTTATTTGCATTTCTTTTTGTGTTAACCACATTACATACCTTAAACTTAACCAAATGTCCTACCCAAGCCTTAAAGCTAGTGGAACATTTGTGATTGTTGATAATTATAGATGCACAAGAGTATAAGTGTGAGGGTGTGCACATATAGGGGTATGTTTGTCAGCGGATTCTAAGGTTAATGTGCTTTTGTCAAATTTTAAATTTAAAAAAGGAAAAGAAAGAAAAAGAGAAAAGGAAAAGGAAAAGGAAAAAAAGAAAAAGAACAAATATTTAAACAAAAGTATCAAGAAGGAAATGTAATTATTTTGTAAATTTATTCATGATCAGTTTCTCCTTCTAAAGTTGTATTGAATGGGTGATTTGAGCATGTTGCATATGAGATAGATGTTGTTTTGGAAGATTCAGTCCTTCCAGTTTCAATGAATTGTTTATCATCAATCGTTATAAGTGATCCCTTCTAATTAATTATGCTTCATATGATTTATGGTGTGAGATCTTCAATTTGAGCTATGAAACGTAGTTTTTAAATTCATCGTAGTTGATGTACACAATTGTGAGTAAGTGTTGGTTTTTGCGCTTGATGGTATATTAAGTGTTTTTCTTATTTCATTAGCTTTATTGGCTTTTATGCTACATTATCTATATACATCTCCCTTTTACCCTTGCCTACATTACAACCTTAAAAAGTCCTTTGATTCATGATTATGCATATGAATCTTAGTGGTGGAGAAATGAAATGATATGCAAAGTTGTGGAATGCCATGATCATGAATGGTGTTTGAGTGTACCCACGAATTTATCATATTTAAACACATTTTGTCAAGTCTACCTCTAGATTGCTCAGTTTCTAAAGGTGATGAATGTTGATTGATCATGAGTGGAGGCTTTGAATGTTGAGTTATGTCATGGTTTTCAAAGTCATTTATCTTTTCTTATGATTATCTATTCTTAGGAAATATGGAAAATAAGTAAGTCTTTTGGGTTTGTGACTTTGATTTTGATGTTTTACCCCAGGACGGTCAAAAGCTAAGTGTGGGGGGGAAATTTACATGTGCTTAGTTGATTATAGATTTATTCTATAACACTGAGTGATTAATGCTATTAAATGTTTAAGACATTCACTTTAGTTCATATTTGGTTTTAGGTTCAATTTGGAAGCAAAAGACCAAAAGTGAGTCGAAAGTGTAATATTTGAGTCATTTTTTTTAGATTCACACTCACTTGTCTTCACGGAATAAGAAGAAGAAGGATTAGAGCAAAGAGAACACAAGAAAATGCATAAAATGAAGAGTATACATTGCAGAAAATCAAGTGACCTATGAGAATCACAGCCATGAAACAAAGTGTCATGGGCGTGACTCATGATGCATAGCCATAACACAACATGTCATGGTCGTGACTCAACTTGCATGGGTGTGATACAAGTATTCACACCTATGATCAAAGTCCCACTTATTTCTCAACATGTCATGGTCGTGATTCTCACACCTGGGCAGCCCAAAAACCTAATTTTTTGTATGAAAAGAAATTTGACGGTAAAAAAAGCTATGAAAATTTTATGAATCATTTAGGGGGTTTCAAGACAAGAATGAGGAGCAGAGCTAGACACTATCAGAGAGGATAAGCTTCCTAACACCTGTTCAGAGGTGATATCGATGCCAAAGAACATGGTTAAACATATCTTTCATTGTGTTTGTTGTTCTTTCTCTCTAGGAATTATTTAGGTTATCCTATGCTTATGGATTTAGGATTTTCATGTATGAATGATTTTTATTCTCGTTCTTGATAGATTGTTTATGTATGAACCCATTTCTAGAATCTTAAATGCAATCCATGTTGGACCCCAAACTTTTCTTGGAAGTTAGAACTATTATATGTGAAGACGTTAGAAGTTAAAAGCTGGAAAATGTAATTGAATATGTTCATTGAGTATGCTTCGATGTTTTAGCCATAACTTTTGCTCTAGTTATCCAAATGAGATGATTCTTAATTTGGATTAACTAGAGAAATAGGGTTACAAATTTTATGATGAAATCAAGTTTTGATTCAGTCTCTAAGAATATTAATTTTCGGATGGAACTTGAGCACAGAATATTGTTTCAGCATAAGAACAGTCCGAAAGTGTTTGGGCTATAACTTTTAGACTATTGAACCAAATTGAATGATTTTGATGTCATTAGAAGATTAAGACAATGAGGAACATTTTTCTAAAAAGAACTGCTATAAAATTTCTTCAATTACACGATTAGAAAAAGGTCTAGATTTTTTTGGAAGGAGTTAAGCATGATTTAAATAAATTATGAGGTCTTGCTAAATTAATTATTTTATTTGGAGTTAATTATTATGTTAATGTTGGTAGGATTTTAAAATATGGATTAGTTGAATTAAGTGGTAAGAGTATATATGTATGAGGGCATTTTAGGAAGAACACTTAAGCATTAAGGTTATAAGGCTTTGAAGGAAGGGCAAAGTGGTCATTGCATACTCATTAATGGAAAAATTGAAATAAAAGGTGTGGTCTTTCATTTTGAAGAAGCGAAAACGTGATTGGAGAGAAAAGAGAGAGAAAGAGTCGTAGAGAAGAGAGAAAGGAGAGAAAAAGAAGAAAAAGCTAGGGTTTCACCATTTCTTAGTTTTCAAAAGGGATTTTGAAGTTGTCCAAGAAAGGAAAAAGGAAGAGGAGGATGAGAGCTTCCATTAGAGCCAACAAACTCTTCATTGGGTGAAGGATCAAGATAAGGGCATTTTTGATTTGTTGGATTTTTGAAAAAGTTTTGGTTCATATAGCTTAAGAAATGTATGGGTTTAAGGTTTATAGGATCAATTTTATGAATATGTTTCTTTAGGTTGTCTAATTTGGATTCCTATTGAATGGAAAATTTTCCTTTGATGAAGGAAATCAAGAGAGGCAAGAGGGGCAAGAGAGGATCATTTTGAACAAGAATTAAGCAAGGAAATAAGGTGGGTTTCATGTTTATAATTGAGTAATGAGCCATTGATGTTTTTGTCCAAAGCAAGAAAGTAAAATGATTTTAATTATTTCATAAACGTTGCTTTTATTGCTTTTGAATGATTTGTGAAATTGTTGCATGTTTGGTGTATGAAATTTTGATGATGAATTGTGAATTTCTAAATGAAAGGGTTTTTTTGAAAATTTGCATGTTTATGAAAAAAAAGTTTCCGAAATGTTGCCATTTGGGCAATCTGTTTTCAAGTCATGAATTACATGGGTTTGGTTTGGTCTGTTCTGTTATGTCAAGTGCACTTATCTAAAGGCTTCTCCCACCTGGCTGCTAGTGGCATGGAGCTCCTTCATGGACTCTCTTAAGTTCACGGCTACGCAAAACCATTATATGGGATTGCGATAGTACGTTCTGTTCACAGCTACACAAGATCATTTTATGGAATTGTGTTAGTACGTTCTGTTACGGACTACCCAAACCATTTTTTATGTGCTTGTGTGTTTATGATTTGTGAACAAGTTGAAAAATGCATCAATTATGTTGTTTGCGATTTTGATTACATGACGAAAATTTTGAGAAACACGTGTTTTATGATTCAATAAGAATTTTCTATGATAAAGAACTTTTTGAACGATTTTGCTTGTTATTCATTATAAACTTGTTACCCACGAGCTTTCGAGCTCACCCTCTTTCCTTTCCCTTTTTAGGTGATGAGCAAGAGACCGAATGAAAAAAAGTCAAGACATTACTCCAAATTTGCATGTTATGCTTTGTTTTGGAGTAGTTTTTGTAAAATAAGGCTTCAGATGTATTTCAAGAATTATTGGGTTTTGCATCCTTTATATATTGGATTTTGATATTGATGATGTAATTTGGCTTGGAAATGCCATTAAAGCTTTGTAAACTCTTGTTTTATGATGTTAATGAAATATAGATTTGTGTATGGATTTGAAATGTGAATTATGTATGGATGATGTGAGTTGAAATTAGATATGATTGAAGAAGCTATCCACTTGAGTTGATGAATCTTGAACATGAACTATTATTATATATATAAGTGAGGCACTATGGAAAAGAAAGATAGGAATGTTATGAATGATGAGATGTTGTTGAATATGAAGAGCCAAATGAATTGAAGTTAAGAGTTTGATGAATTCCAATTGGTAGTTGAATTGTTATGAATGATGTTGTAATAAGGAAGTGAATTTGGGACAAATTTCAAGTTTACATAAGGGTAAATTTTGTGAACTGATTCAAGGGAAAATCTGGAATAATTTAGGTAGAATTAGACAAAGTTGTCTTCATGGAAGTTGTAGATGGTCTTTCTAGCTTTCCCACGATATAAAGTTTGTAATTTTTGGATATCAGAATGAAAAATTATGATTGTTACAAGTTGTGATGCTGTATAGGATGTGTGTATAGGAAAGTTATGGTACATTGATGAGAATGTGTGGTTTTGATGGACCAAATGGTTTGAGAATTGAGAGTTTTATGTGATAAATTTGGTGTTTGAATTGATATGAAGTGATTTGGCACTAGAAGAGTTGAATTTGGGAAGATTGTGAGTGAATATAATGTTAGATTAGATGTAGGAAGCATTGGAGAGGCTTTGGAGGGGTTTGGGGAACCCCTATGTCCGTTAGACGGACTGTAAGTCTGTTAAACGGACCTTCTCAGGTCAAAAATGACCCCTAACATCGTCCATGTCCATTAAATAGACTTTATGTCTATTAAACGGACCTTCTCGGGTGAAAAAGCGCTCCCAAGCTCGACAATGTCCGTTAAACGGGCAAGGATGTCTGTTAAACGCACATTCACAGGACAACTTCAATAAATCGCAATTTTTGACCCTTTTAGAGGCAGAATCTCGCTTTTTGGTCTTCATGAAAGTTATAAATATAGAAGTTTTCTTTTAAATGGTCTAAGGAAGAACTTAATCTGACATCTTTGGTGAAAGTTATGGCAATTGCGCCAAGACATATTACGGCATAATTGAGGGTATAAACATGTTTGATTCTTTTGATCATAGCTTCCTCATCCGACCTCCAAATGAGGTGATTCTTGAAGCAATAGATTCATAACACATGTATCTATCTCTCTATAAAAATTTGTATCTTTTTGAGTTGATTTGAAAAAGTTTGATGGAGAGAAAATGAGGAATCGGTTGGGAGAGCATGATTAGGGTATGAACAACCTTTAGCTTTTTAAGCATATCTTGTGATATAGAGCTCTGATTAAGATGATTCTTGCTTCAAAACAAACTAGAGACATGAAGCTATAAATTTTCTTTGAAGAAGTCAAATTGAAATTCTGGTTTAAAGATTTCCAAATTCTGTTCACAAATTAGGAGAAATGAGTTTGAGCATGGTGACTGATTTATGTAGGCACGCCATTGAACAAATTGTGAGGAATTTTTGGGATATTATGAGAATGAAGATGAACTAATGATGGCTAATAAAGGTTAACGAAATAACCCTTCAGGTAATATGCACGCTCACGTCTTATGATGTTTCACAAGAGCTAGAATCCGGAAACAAGCAGGATCCAACAGTCATGGTATCAGAGCAAGCATTGGACTCTGGAAACAAGTAAGATCCAACAATCCATAATCATTGTGTTTGGATTCATTTGTGGCAACTAATGGTGTCGAATCATTAAGGATAATGTAACCTTGGTTACATAACCTGAGCTTATGTTGTTGTTGCCTTGATTAATTTGATTAATAACTGATAATGTGACCGTTCGATTAAATTTAGAGAGCTTGTTCTAGGTTTTTTTATGCCTAGGTTTAATTAAAGAGCTTATTTTAGTTAAACGTGACCTAAGAGAAAAAGTTGGGTTAACAAAGCTTATTGTTAACCTACAATTAATAGTTGCTAGGAGAGGTATGAAAATGATAATTCAATGAAGTATGTTTAATTATGTGTAGGTCAAGATTGAACAGATGACCGGGTCCCTAATGTATTCACCACTTTTCATCATTATTGAATTTTTTCTTCAATTTGCTTTTTTTAGTTTAGTTTCATTTTATTTTCTTATTTGAAATCAAACCAAACACCCCTATAACTGAAACGCCGATTATTTTCATTTCAAAAGCTTTACACACACTCTATATGGGATTGACCTAGACTTACCACTAGCTATAGTTTTAGGTCTAGATATTTTGTGCAGCATTACAATGCACTACCCAAGTTCTTATATTTGATGAATTACTAATATTGATTAATCTGACAATTTAATTTAATGTTGATTAGTATATCGCTATCTATGAATTCAATGATCCGTAATTGTCATAAAGGATTGGTTGTATAAGTAGCAAATAGGTTACTTATGAATTTGCTATTTAACTTATGATAAACATGAAAACTAAGTTGCATAA
Organism: Erythroxylum incrassatum; assembly: GCA_026546855.1. Taxonomy (NCBI): domain Eukaryota; kingdom Viridiplantae; phylum Streptophyta; class Magnoliopsida; order Malpighiales; family Erythroxylaceae; genus Erythroxylum; species Erythroxylum incrassatum. The sequence continues at coordinate 15,330 of JANVCL010317179.1, forward strand.
TTACAGTTATCTCGATTATTTAATTTAGGGTTACTCTTTTTCACTAAGCTTATTTATATCATTAATTTGATATGGAATGTTATCGCACCCAGTCAATGAATGATAAGTTTTGGTTTGGATATTAAGAAATTTTGAGACTTATTACGGCTATCCTAATATGTTTCGGGCTAATAGTTTGAATTGTGAAAAATATTCTTTTTAGAACAATAATTGAATTGTGAAAATATTCTTTTTAGAACAATGATCACTGTACAATTAAAGCTCAGTTGCATCCTAAACTAAGCTTTGATGTAAATTCAGTGTCAAAAACTTATATTTTTTTCTTACCTTAAAACAATTCTTAAGTTGTAAAACTAGGCCAATAAGTAAGGTCCAGTAAGCCTATTAGCATCTATGATGCTCTTTAGGGACAAATTGCTACTCATTTAGCTAACAAACAAAAAGTCATTAAAGAAAAATTATAAGTTAAAGCCACAAAAACAAATAACATAAGGACTTTAGTAAATATTTAGTTACTCTAAATATTTTACTCAAAAATAATAAGCCTCACAACTATTTTGAAATTTTACTTTCATTTTTTTAATAGACTAGGGTTCCATTTAAACTTTGTTAAACTTGATTTATTCAAGAAACCAACTAAATTTCAATTAGATAGATGACATCCTTATCAATCACACTATCTATGACTCCTAGATCCATTATGCGTTAACTCTTTACTAAAATGTATCTTATATATTATTTATAATCCTGCCTCTAAATTTGTATGATTGTGAGTTACTTATCTAAATCATACAAATTTAGTTAAGTAAGACCAATTAATTTAAGATAAAACATGTTAGAAATAAGGGGCCCTTAAGTCATTTAACAAACCTTATAATAAACATAACTTCAATTTTACTCTTGAATAATGGAAGACAACAATTATGTTTTAAATATGTACTTAACATTGAATTGATGGATTTAAAAATTAAAAAATAGGTTTCATCATAATTAATATAATCTCATTGTACTAATTATATCTAATATAATCAAATTAAGAAAGATAACCCATTAATACTTTGTTTAATTCTAATTATTGATTTGATAACTAATTTAATTTAATAATTCAACTCCAAAATGTTAAGAATTAGATTAGTTATCAAATCAACAATTAGATTAGTCATCGGACCTAAATCTGGCATTCAACTTTTGTTAAGAATTCACATAGCATGATACAAAACCAGAATCCCATAGTCTTTAGACCTAAGTCCAGCATTCAACTTTCGTTGAGAATTCACATAGAATTCAGAATTTCAAAGCATTCAAAGCACTTCCAATATATTCCTAAATATTAAACTTCTCGAACCTTAAGCTCGAAATTCAAATCATAATTAGTACATATCGAATTCAATTAATCATTCTCATTCACATACAAGTAGATGCATATAACGTAGCACCCCGCTTCCGCAAGACCCAAACCTGACATCGACGGTGATATCCGAGTCCATGCCCGCGAAGGTAGCATGCTAGAACATTCAATCACTCACAAACCGATATAAATTTTTTTAAAAGCACTAACATAGACAGAAGTCCATTTTCAATCTGGGCCAAATAAAGTTAAAAGTCGATAGCACATTGTTTTCAATGCAGCACAATCAAAACAGTTTCAATGATCAGTTAGGGCCCAATTGTATTCATAACCCCTTTTAGTAATAAACCAATCCATTTTGTGCCATTCGAGTCCTTTCAATACACAAAACACCTATTAACAATCCTAGTTGGTACAATTTGATATAAAAACAGCAATATTCACATTTAATCAATCCCATTTACTCAAATTCCCATGCTTCATCATTTATTACAAACTGAAATAATCAAATACAAACTGTATAGACTTCGTGGAATACACTTTACACAAAATAATAAATATCCTAATGCAGACGAGTACTGATCCCGACATCTAACTGTCCCCTGAGTGCAGTAAGTCTACTCCCGTTGTATAACGGGGTATTCTTCTGAATCCTGAAAAATAGATGCAAATTTTGGGTGAATTTTGTGAACTCAGTGAGTGACCATCATCGATGGTTCACCCAATCACACAACACAAAATTTCATTCCCAAGATGCCACAATTCACATTCACTATTACACTTCACATTGACAGGCAATACAGTTTCACATGCAATACAATTTCACATTTCATTCAATATAATCAAATCAATCATTCCCATTCAATACACTCAAATCAATCATTCCCATTCAATACAATCAAATTAATCATTCCCATTTAATACAATCAAAACATGATGCATATGTGCATGAGATCCACTTTCCATTTATTACTTTATTGTGACCGAGTGCCTAAATTTTCCCGTATCCATTGGATATCGGACTCATTGATAACTGTCTCATATAGGGCTCGTTAAAGCGTTAAACGCGTCTTAGGGGTAGGAGAGCCCTCTGGGTATGCACTACTCCCTTTTCGAGCTTGAGGCTCTTTTTCACTCGTTGAGCTTTAAGCTCTGATCGTTGGCGACTCTGGTCACAACTGCCATTATATTTTATGC
>JANVCL010318649.1:0-17845 GCA_026546855.1 Erythroxylum incrassatum
TTCCTATTCCATAGTCCAAAAATTGCATACTTTACATCAATGGAAAGATAAAAACATAATCTAAAACTTTCATGAAGCACTTAAAGGCGATTTCAACCTCGAACTAGGTCAATTTTTCACTCAAAAATTCTGCCCTGTTAAACATCACCTAGACAAAATCCAAATTTTCAAATTTCATATCTTGCAATTCCCACAACAAAAAATTGCATATTATACATCATTTTAAAGTTATGTAATTCCTCTATAACTTTCATGTAGACCACTTACTTTAATTCAGACCACATCAGTATAGAAATTGGCCTCAAAGCAGTACACACAAACTTACCCTATGAACCTTTTTTCCAAACACAAAGCAAAATACACTTAACTTCGAAAGATCATAACTTTCACTCCCGATATTGAAAAATATCAAACTTTATGGCGACAGAAAGCTCTCGACAAAAACTACAAGTTTCATGAAGATCATTTTCTCAAATTCTGCTTAAATCAAGAAGTCAACTTTTATCCCTAAAAAAGTCAAACTTTCCTTAATTCTACAATTTCTCACACTTTTTCTCTTTATTTCTTGATTTCCAACTTCCATTTTAATCAACTCATTCACTTTCGTCGCATAACCCATACAAATTTACTCAAATATTAAAGTCATCAAAACTAATCAATTCTTTTCTTATCAATTTTTCTTAAAGCACAATAACATTTATAACATAATACATATACAAAAATACTCATTCAATTTCATTTAATATTTCTAAATTTCACTAAAAGATTAGGGTCCAACACTCATGTTTTGATGGTCCAAATGTTTTCTTCTTTTAGAAATCATGGCACCTAGTCAAAGAGTAAGTCTCTAACTCCATTTTGGAATTTTCATCCATTAAGAAGATGCTGAAGGAAGTTAACAAATTCAACTTCAGCTTAATACTAAAGATCATTGATTAATCTCCTTGAATGATTTTAGGTATATATCTTATTGCAGTACTGATGAGATATAAATAGAAACGCACTCAAATCCCGATCGCAAGCATACGAATTGTAGTATAGTTATCGTTCCCACGAGGTTTTTACTAAGCACCAATTAAATTCTTTCCAGATTGTTTAAGTTACTAATAAAAAGATTTAGAAGTTGAAAAGGATATAAAATAAATCACTATGTTAAAACTGTCACAAAAAATGAATTTATACGGAAAAGAATTGCTTCTCACGAATTCTCAATATTAAAAGTTCCAAAATTATTTCAACTCCTACTAAGTAAATCTAAATTCTTTTATTCTACTCCCCCAATTCTCTTAAGAAGTAACTCTTTTCTCTCAAGTCTGAATTACCTACTTTGTTTTATTGTAGTGCAAATCTCTCAATTTAGATATAAATGAAACAGAGATGAACCGCATACTTTCGAGGAATAAAACTTGGACACTAATCTCTAAGCATGCAAGTTAGATTTGTATAATTTTTCTAAAAGAACTTAATTTGCATTAAGATCCAATAAAAGCTATTCATAAAAATAGTAACCATACACAGTAAAAGTTCAGAAATCAAGAGTCACTATAGAGGGTGAAATAATCTTTGAATAAGGAAACTATCAAACACACATCATCAATAATCTGGAAAATTAAACTAACTAAAAATATAAAATTGCAGAGCTCCCACTTCTTCTCTGTTGGTCTTCCTTCTTTTCCCCTCCTGATCTCCCCGTGTCTTTTCCTTTTCCTTCTTTTTATTGACTTTCTCCCGTCCTCTCATTATTGCCCACCTCCACTAACTTGTAATAGCTCCCCTATGTTCTTGCATGTTGAAGGCTTATTTTAACCGTTCACCATTCTTTTAAACATGTGAGGAAACGTCAGAATTGCCCTTGGAAGTTGCGTATTGCGATCACACAATGATTCCTTGCGATCGCACTTAGAAGTGAATAGACTACCTTCTAGTTGAAAGCCCTGAATGCAATCGCATCTTACTGACTTGCGATTGCACCTGAAGCTTCCTCCGAAAGACTAATTGATCTTGCGATCGCACCGTAGTGGCTTGCGATCACATCATTCTTCCTTGCGAGCGCAGCGCACCAGATACATTTCCCTTGTTTCATTCGCCAACTTTCATCATCTTGCTCCCCTATTCCTTCACACTTAACAAAACACCAAACTTGCCTAAAAACTAAACTAATACTACTAAACCAAGAACGAAAAGTACTGCAAACATAACTAGAAACATTAACACCCAACCAATAAATACACTCACATCAATACTCACCACTATACTTATGCTTGTCCACAAACACACACAATGACAAAAGAAAAGAAAAGAAGTATAGCACTGACTCAGATAGATTGATACCAAAGAATATTTGACCCAACTTGACATGATTGGGAACTTCTTAAAACCCCTTAATTACCATAAATGTAGAAAATCTCCCTCAAATCAAATTGTGAATAGTGCACATACAACAGTAATAAATAACACCAATAACTTCATTATCAGAATAAAGTCTCTGTTGAACATATTTGTAACATTATCAACTTGTTGTTAAAACTATGCAATGAGGATGAAGAGACCTTATTTCAGCACAACTGAAGAAGCTTGCTCGAGATGAAAAGTTTTTCAATTAAATGCAAATGAGGAGCATACTCAAATGCACAAAACCTACTTAACTTTCATCATAAAGTGGCTACTAGCACTGCTCATATGTCTAAGGCCAGTTTCGGGCACCTCAGCACAGCGGAGCAAGAATTAGGAGGTTTTTTAAAAAAAATTCCTTCTTATCATTCAAACCCTTTTTTTGTCTCATCCTCAAATTAAACTTCAAGTAAACAACAATAGTCATAATTATTAAGCAAGGACTTAATACAAATAATTCTACTAAAAGTACCAAAACCGTTCCAGTATGTGCACTATCCTCAAATGATCATTAGTAACATTTTCTAAATTTTTAATGACTAAAAGGGCATGTCTGAAGTTAACAATCTGTCAAGCTAAGTTCAATATTCTTGGCATGTTACTACTTAAGTCAGTAAAAAGAAATAAAACAATAAACACTAAAACAATAAAACAAGAACTATCGCAACACACCATCAATGAACAAGTATATAAAGAAAACATTTACTAGAGCTTTTTAAGGAACAGGAGAACCTAGTGGTGTTGATGTAGGTGATGGCACCTCCACATTCAACATAGCGAAGAATTTCTTCAATTTCTTTGCTTGATATTGCTGCTGCTTTTGAATATTTGTCATTTCCCTTTCAATTGCAGTTAACCTATTACTATTCATGGCTGTAGCAGCTTCCCAATGTTTGAGCATCTCCAAAATCGAAGCAACGTCAACCATACTAAATGGAGATTGTGCTTCTTGTTGCTGTGAGTCACTGCTTTCTCCCTTTTCTTCGGTAGAGGACGACTCTCTTGTTCCTCGATGTTTGACAGCTGCTCTCTCATTATAAAGTCGAAAACTACATCCCACGAAGCTTAGCAGTCTACAAACATGTAAGTACTTTTGGTTGAAAACTTCTGTCAGAACACATTTCATCGTTAGGAGGTCAAGACCCACTGAACAAGCTAGTGTTGTCAATATATATCCCAATCCCAATTTAACGCTTGAAGGTCATGCCATTTGCGCAAATCCTTTCAACAGGTGGAAGGAGGTATAATAGGGTGTGTTGTTAGAAGTACACCATAAAGCATATAACTCCTGACTTAATACCTTATTACTCTTCACCCTATTAAAAATGGATACTGCCATGAATTTGTTAAGAAGGATCAATGAAGCATCTCGAATTAGCAAGTTTGGGGCATTATAAGTTGCATATGTTGATGAACTGTTTGTAATTGTTCTCCAGAAATCTCCCGGGGAAAATTCACCAGCTGGGTTAATTGATCCCACATGTGGCAGCCCAAATAAATTTTCCAACATTGAAGCATCCATCTCCTACTCTTGCCCACATAACCTAAACTTCAATTTTGAGAACTTCGTCCCTTCCACCACCAAAGTGGTATAACATTCATGTATTAGCTCTTCATAAATCTCCCATTCGCCCATAATCAATTGTAACCATCAATGCTCGGCCATAGCTAGAAGATTATCTTTCACACCTAGCTGTGTTACCATTTCCCAATCAAAGTATCTTGGAACAATATTTCTTTTCACTTTTACATTTTGATACTTTTTACCTTCCTCATGTGAGAAGATTGGAAAAGGGGCAGAGCATTGCGCTGAGAGATCCGGCATCAACTGTCTCACTGCCTTTTCCTTCCCTTTAGACTTTGATGCTACCACCCTTCCTCTTGACATCCTCTTCAATAGATGATTTGTGGTTGAAGGATATGTTGAAGGATGATTCTCTCGTTGTTCTTTCTCTTGATTCACAACAAAAATTTTGGAAGCTAGGGTTTGAAGATTAGAATAGCACAAAAGAACTCACCCAAAAAAAATTTAAATAGGTAAAGGAGACGTGAAGATAGTTGAAGACTCATAAATTTAAGTCAGGAACTGAGAAGAATTTAATTTTTTAACGTTACCTAGTACAATGTGACCAGATTGCGATCACACCCAACTTTATCTGCAACATAATGCCACGGTTGCGATCGCACCGTAGCGGCTTGCGATCGCACCCGAGTGATATTCAACAATCATCTTCTGTTGCGATCGCACTTTTAAGCCTTACGATCGGGTTTTCACAAATTATTCTCTATTATGATCGCATCTTTAAGCCTTGCAAGCGCACTCTGCTTTTCTTGCAACATAGTGCGATTGCACCAGACTTATTCTTCCACAACAACTCTTTAAGCAAACAACAAACAAACAAACTTTTAAATTAAACTCTCTCACACACACATGCTAATTTTTAGGTCTTTTAGAATGACCGAAACCTGTCTTTTAAGGGTTAAATTGAAAAACCATTACCTCCTTAGGCTGATGGATCAGACCTCCAAGATAAAGCTTACATCTTTGACCATTCACCTTGAATTTCTTACCGCGTACATTATCAACTTCCAAAGCTCCATTCCCATAAACAGTAGTGATTTTGAAAGTGCCACTCCACCTAACTTTCCTAGAAATAACCTCAGTCGAGAATTATACAGCAATACAAAATCACCTTCCTTGAAATGCTTATCTTTGATGTGCTTGTCGTGCCATTTCTTGGTTCGCTCTTTGAATAACTTAGCATTTTCATAAGATGTGAAGCGTAATTCTTCCAACTCTTGTAACTGCATCAATCTCTTTGTTCCCACCACCTTGTTATCTATGTTAAGTGTTTTGATAGCCCAGTATGCTTTATGTTCCAGTTCCACCGGCAAATGACATGCCTTCCCATAAACAAGTCTATGTGGAGTTGTTCCAATAGGTATCTTGAAAGCTGTCCAATATGCCCACAATGCATCTTCAAGCTTCATCGCCCAATCTTTCCTTATTCTGTTCACCATTTTCTCCAAAGTTCTTTTTAGCTCTTTATTGACAACCTCCACCTGTACACTTGTTTGTGGATGATAGGGTGTGGCCACCCTATGCTGAACATCATATCGTTTAAGCAAAAGGTCAAGCCTTGAATTTCAGAAATGAGAACCACCATCACTGATTAACACCCGTGGAATTCCAAAACGCACACCCTTTTAAGAACTTTGTTACTACCCTTCCATCATTACTTGAGTTGGCACTAGCTTTCACCCATTTAGAGACATAGTCGACACCTACTACTATGTATTTGTTTCCATAAGATGCAGGGAACGGTCCCATAAAATCGATTCCCCATACATCAAATATCTCAACCTCTAATAGGCTTGATTGTGGCATCTCGTCTCTTTTTTAGATGTTTCCAGATCTTTGACATCTATCACGTCATTGCACAAACTCCCTCACATCTTGATTCAATGTTGGTCAATAAAATCCGCATTCTAAAATTTTACTCACAGTTCTATTTCCTCCATCATGCCCTGCATAAAGCGAATAATGACAATGAGTTAGCACAGAGATCATTTCACTTTTCGAAACACATCTCCGAATTAATCCACCAGCACAAATTCTAACAATGGTAATGCTTAATATCTGCAAAGAATTTCTTCCTTTGTTGATAAGACAAATTGGGAGGAACGATACCGCTCACCAGATAATTTACTAGGTCGACATACAATGGAGTTCCCAACTGCTACTAAGAAAAATCTTCTCATTTGGAAATTCTTCTTGAATTAGTTGATCGTCTGTATTATTCTCTTGTTCGATTCGAGATAAGGGATTTGCCACCACATTTTCAGCTCCCTTTTTATCCTTAATTTCAATGTCGAATTCCTGCAATAACAACACCCAAAGAATTAGTCTTGACTTTGCATCTTTCTTATTAAACAAATACCTCAGTGCTACATTATCCGAAAAGATTATTATTTTTTCTCCAAGTAGGTATGATCTAAATTTCTGGCATGCAAAAACCACTGCTAAAAGCTCCTTCTCAGTTGTTGTGTAATTCAATTGAGCTCCTAATAATGTTTTGCTTGCATAGTTATACTGCATGTAGTTTCCTATCCTTTCGTTGTCCTAGTACACATCCTACAGTATGATCGCTTGCATCACACATTACCTCAAATGCTAATGACCAATCAGGGGCTACCAACATTGGTGTTGTCATGAGAGCCGCCTTAAGAGTGTCAAAAGCCTGCATACACTCAACATTAAAATCAAATGACGCATCTTTCACAAGTAAATTAGTTAAGGGTCTAGCAATTATGGAAAAATCTTGAATAAATCTTCTTTAGAACCTATCATGTCCCAAGAATGAGCGAACTCCTTTCACATTTGTGGGAGGTGATAACTTTGCTATCACTTTAATCTTAGCCTTATCAACTTCAATTCTCATGCTAGAAATTTTATGACCGTGTACTATGCCCTCATTTATCATAAAGTGGCATTTCTCCCAATTGAGAACCAAACTTGATTCTTCACATCGTGCAAGCACCTTTCTGCAAACATGTATCAAAGGAATCATCAAAGACTGAAAAATCATCCATAAATATTTCCATAAAATCCTCCGCTAAATCAGCAAAAATTGTTGTCATACACCGCTGAAATGTTGTTGGAGCGTTACACAGACCAAAAGGCATTCTTCTATATGCAAACGTTCCATAAGGGCATGTGAATATAGTCTTCTCTTGATCCCGCGGATAGATAAAAATTTAATTATAACCCAAATATCCATCCAAAAAATAATAAAAAACATGACCTGATACTTCCTCCACCATTTAATCAACAAATGGTAACAGGAAGTGATCTTTTCTTATAACAGAGTTCAGCTTTCTGAAATTAATGCACACGCTCCACCCTGTTACTGTCCTTGTAAGAATAACCTCACCTTCCTCATTTCTAACAATGGTCATACCTTCCTTTTTTGACACACACTGAATCGGACTTACCCACTCACTATCCGAAATAGGATAGATAATACCTGCATCCAATAATTTGACGACCTCTTTCTTTACGACTTCTTTCATGTTTGGATTTAGTTGCCTATGCCTTTCTCTCACATACTTGCTTCCTTCTTCCAAGTAAATTCTGTGCATCACTACGTCGGGGCTAATTCCTCTTTTATCATAAATCTGCCACGCCACAGCTCTAACGTGCTTCCCTACCAACTCCACCAACCGTTGTTCCTGCTCATTTGTCAAATTAGTGGAACCAATAATTGGTAAGGTTTCCCCTTCCCCTAGAAATGCATACCTTAAATGACTAGGTAATGGTTTCAACTCTAGAACTGGTGGATGCACAATGGACAATGGAGTCGGATTTGTTTCCTGCTGCAACTTCTCTATTCTTTCTTGTTCACTCTTACTTTCACCCATAAACTCTACATCTGGATCAAAAGAGACCTCTCTCCTTACTTTCATACAAACCTTATTATCCATGGTGTGCTTCATAGCCGTCCTCATACAAAATTCCACTTTCTCTTCCCCAGTGTGCAATATAAGTTTCCCCCATAGACGTCTACTAAAGCTTTACCTGTATAAAGGAATGGAAGGCCCAAAATCAATGGGCATTCTGAATCAGCCTTAAAATTTAAAACCATGAAATTCACTGGAATTATAAACTTGTCCACTTTAACGAGCACATCTTCCACAATCCCAAATGGCCTCTTAATTGATTGATCTGCTAATTGCAACACCATAGATGTCGGCTTCACCTCTCCAAGACCTAATTTCTGAAAGACTGAACGGGGCATAAAGTTTATACTTGCACCCAAATCACATAAACATTTGTTAAATTGCTTATTACTTACTACACAATGAATTGTGAAACTACCAGGATCTTGTAGTTTTGAAGGAATAGCATTAGAAATAATTGAACTACATTTTGCTAGAAGTTGCTCCATCTCATTATCAATGAGTGACCTCTTATGAGTTAGGATATCTTTCAAAAATTTAGCATACTTAGGCATGTGTTTCAATGCCTCCACAAAAGAAAGATTAATCTATAATTTTTTTAACTTTTCAAAAAATGAGGCAAACTGGCTATCATACTGTTGTTTCTTAAGTCGTTGAGGGAAAGGAATAGGTGGTACATACTTACCTGCTTCGGCTTGCTTATTTTTACCTATTTTAGGTTGTGTGTGATCTCACCTTTCCTTGTTACGAGCGCACCCGAAGCTTGTTTCTTCCTGTTCTAACTCATCTCCTGGGATGTGATCACACTCAAATTCCTTGCGATCGCAACTGAAGCTATGTTCCTCTAACTATCTTTCCTTAACGTACTTATGATCGCACCCTTCTATTGTCTATTCATCTGCTTTCTTTTTTACTTGATTTTCCAGCTCCCTACCACTCTTTAGATATATAGCTTTTAAAGACTCCTTTATATTTGGCTTTGTGGTACTCGAAAAACCTCCAAGGTTCTGTTGAGCAAGAGAAGTTGCAATTTTCCTAATTGAACCTCAAAATTGTGGATTGACGAAGAGTGATTTTTAGCTATTTGATCAACCTTTGCTTCTAGCTTCTGCTGTGACTCATCTTGTTGATTCAACTTAGTTCCAATCATCTCCATAAATTTCTCCATTTTAGCTTCAAATGGATTCCTAGGCTGAAGTTGTCTTTGCTCTCCCCTTATGTTGTTGTTACTCCACGAAAAATTTGGATGATTCCTCCATTCAGGGTTGTAAGTGTTTGAGAATGGGTTATTTCCTGAATGGTTATTCCCTACAAACTTAGCTTGCTCAGCTGTAGCAACTACTAGACAATCGTTGGTAAAATGCCCCTACTGATTGCATAATTCTCATGCACTTTGAACTGTTACCACTAATGAACTTGAGGTAAAACTACTAAATTGTTTCACTAGGTTTGTGACTTCGGCTTGTAAAGTAGTGACTGGGTCTAAAGACAGAACCCCCTTCTATTCTTTTATTAGTGATCGAGACGTATCTGATGCCCACAATGCATTAGTGGCTGCCATTTCTTCCAATAATTCATAAGTTGGATCAATTGTCTTCTTCATTAAAGATCCTCCTACCGCTGCATCAATTGTACCACGAGTAATGGTGTTAACTCTATTGTAAAAGGTTTGAAGCAATAATTACCGAGATAAATTATGGTGAGGGCAACTTCGTTAACTCTTTATACCTTTCTCATGCCTCATACGGAGTTTCATTATCTTGTTGCTGGAAGTTGGTGATTGCCTTAATGATCTTAGTTGTTTTGGCTAAGGATAAATACTTAGAAAAAAATGCTTGAGCCAACTCAGTCCATGTAGTAATGGACCCTGATGGAAGAGAATTTAGCCATACCTTAGCTTTATCTTTCAAAGTGAATGGAAATAACTGTAAAAGTATTACGTCATTTGTTACTCCATTGTACTTGAAAGTGTCACAAATTTCCAGGAAGTTTGTGATATGGGTATTTGGGTCTTCATTCACTAACCCATAAAACTACACTGTTGCTTGCAACATCTGCAACAGATCTGGTTTAATCTCGAAATTATTCGCGGTCACAGCAGGTCGTGTCACACTTTGTTGATTTGGCCGAAATCCAGGCCTAACTACATCCATCAAAGTTCTTTGTTCTTCTGCCAAGATATTTTTTGGTACTTCAGCTTCAATCTCACGTGTCTTCAACAGCTTGACGCAAAGCTGTTTCTATCCGAGTAACTTCGTTGTGAAATTCAACTAAAGGCTTCGTAGAATTTTTCATTTTTCTCCCGGACATACACTTGTAAAGAAATAAAGTACTTAAATTAACCTGTAATTAAACTAAAATTGATGTTAAATAAATCCATGGCAACGGTGTCAAAAACTTGATGAGTTATAAATAGAAACGGACTCGGATCTTAACCGCAAGCTTACAGGTTATTATAGTACGATTATCGTTCTCACGAGGATTTATATTAAGCACCAATTAAATTCTTTCCAAATTGTTTACGTTAATAATAAAAAGATTTAGAAGTTGAAAAGGATATAAAATAAATCACTATGTTAAAACTATCACGACAAAACTAATATATACGGAAAAGAATTGCTTCTCACGAATTCTCAAGATTAAAGGTTCCAAAAATTGTTTTAACTCCTACTAGACAAATCGAAATTCTTTTATTCTACTCCCCCATGTATTTTAAGAAGTAACTCTTTTCTCTCAAGTCTGAATTACCTACTCTGTTTTATTGTAATGTAAATCTCCCAATTTAGATATAAATGAAACAGAGATGAACCGCATAACTTTCAAGGAATAAAACTTGGACACTAATCTCTAAGCATGCAAGTTATATTTGTATGATTTTTCTAAAAGAACTCAATTCTCATTAAGATTCAATAAAAGCTATTCATAAAAACAGTAACCATACACAGTAGAAATTTAGAAATCAAGATTCACAATAGAGGGTGAAACAATCTTTGAATAAGGAAACTAGAAAACACATATCATCAATAATCCGAAAAATTAAACTAACTAAAAACATAAAATTGTAAAGCTCCCACTTCTTCTCTATTGTTCTTCCTTCTTTTCCCCTCTTGATCACCCCATGTCTTTTCCTTTTCCTTCTTTTTATTCACTTTCTCCCGTCCTCTCATTGTTGTCCACCTCCACTAACTTGTAACAACTCCCCCCATGTTCTCGCACATTGAAGGTTTCTTTTAACCGTTCACCATTCATTTAAACATGTGAGGAAACGTCATAATTGTCCTTGGAAGTTCCATATTGCGATTGGACAACGATTCCTTGCGATCGCAACCGAAAGTGAATAGACTACCTTTTGGTTGAAAGCCCTGAATATGATTGCATCTTACTGACTTGCGATCGCACCCGAAACTACCTCCGAAAGAGCAATTGATCTTGCGATCGCTCTGTAGTGGCTTGTGATCGCATCATTCTTCCTTGCGAGCGCTCCAGATACATTTCCCTTGTTTCATTCACCAATTTTCATCTTCTTGCTCCCTCGTTCCTTCACACTTAACAAAACATCAAACTTGCCTAAAAACTAAACTAATACTACTAAACCAAGAACGAAAAGTACCATAAACATAACTAAAAACATTAATACCCAACCAATAAATACACTCACATCAAGTATTATATACAAAATTATCTCCAAATTGATAACTTCTAGGATGAAAGATGTACTGAACTCCATCATCAATCCATATAATTGGGATTTTATACAAGCAACCAAAAAGATGATGACATACTAATGGAACATAAGATGTTTAAGAACTATCATAAGAAAACAACTCTCAAAAGTTGTGGTATAAATATTGATTTTCACAAAGCTTTTAGATCTATATGTTGAAACTTCATTCTCTATCCATTAAAAGCATATAGATTTTCAATCTAACATGTAATGTGGATTAAGAGATGTATAACCATAATAACTTGCATCATTCTCATTAAAAGTGAGACAAGCAAGCTAATCCAAGGAGCTAAAGCGTTATTACAAGGTGATCCTTTATCCTTTTTATCTTTTTCCACTTTGTATTGAGGTTTGTACCATATTGAAAATCATGATATTAAGCATGATGCCAAGTTATTATTTCAAAAAAATTTAAGAAACAAAGATATTCAACTTTTTAGTTACAGATAACTTATTACTTCTAAGTGGAGATAAATCCAACTTAATCAAGACCTTGATGAATTCATCGTAAGTATTTAATAAGCTCTCGAGTTATCAATCAATCATGACAAAAACCACTTATTTGTATCAATATGAGCAACACATCCAACATAATGGTTTTTCATTATTTTAGGGTCAAGTATTGGATAACCTTCTTTTAAATACCTAGGTGTCCTAATAACCGCTAAAAGATTGAAATTTAAGGATTGCCTACCACTTTTTAACACACAATAGAATTAGTCACTATAATAACAAGAGACTCTCTTTTGTTAGCAAATTACGAAACTTATTTATTCTATGCTTAATAATTTTACATATGTATTGGACCTTATATATTATCCTCTATAAGAGCCTTATAAAAGGTTGAAAGTGTGATTTGCACCTTAATGTTTCACAAAATGTCTATATTAAAGTTTTGATATCCCTTGACATATTTTATTTATAAACTTCTTTAAGGGATGCTTCAATCATATGTCTGAATCCTCTATATATAAGTTTGGTTCATTTCTTGATAAGCTTTTCATGAGGATAAACAATCCTATAGATATAATGTGGATTGTCTTAATAGCATAGGGATTGGGGGTTGTCTATCCTCATGAAAAACTTATCAAGAAATGAACCAAACTTATATATAGACGATTCAGACTTATGATTGAAGCATCCCTTAAAGAAGTTTATAAATAAAATATGTCAACGGATATCAAAACTTTAAAATAGAAGGTGTTATGGTTTAGATTAGTGTGGTTTGAGCATAATTTACCTAAAACCTCATTTATGTTATGGTTAGATATTAAGAATAAACTCAAAATTATGGAAATTAAAAGAGGTTTCAACGCTAAACCTTAACCTCAATTGCAAGCTTTGCAAATAGAAGATTGAAAATATTAGTCACTTATTCTTAACATGCCAATTCACAACTACTATTTGGGCTCTAATCCAAAATTTGTTTAATTTATACTACGAAGAAGGTAAGCGGAAGGATATCATAGAATGAGTAAGGAAATTGGACCATTTAAGCTATAGTGGTTGTATAGTCTTTCAAATTGCATTTGTTTTCTTAGTATATACAATTTAATAAGAAAAATTACAAGAATATTCAAAGATATCAAGAAAAACATTTTAAAAATGACTCAGAACACTTTAAACTGCACATGGGAACTAATTATGATAAGGGATTATAAATTCATATAAGTTTAGAGATAGGAAACAAATGGAATGTAATTCACTTTTATAGCTAAGCATAACAACATTTTAAAGACTCTATAAAGGAGATTATACAAGGGCAAGGACACTCTCAAGAGAACTAAGTGTAGCTAATCCTTAAGCTCTTGTAGATAATGTCATATTGAATCATTTATTAATGTTTTTTAAACGTAAATCATATTAAAGTGAAAATTTATCTCCATTCGAGTTATAAAATAAAAGCTGTTACAATCTAACAAAATCTAAAATTATAGTATTTTTAAAAACAATTTAGAATCCTTCTAATAACCCTCAAAGTGTCATAACCAAGGTTTAAGTTCATTTCTCCCTGTCATTGCTCTCTATAATATAGTCACTCCTCTAGGAAAATGTCGAATCTTGATTATGTCTTTGCTATTACTTGGATTTATTTCTTAGTTTTTTGCCGCTAGCTTAGAAACATGCATTCATCTTTTAATTTACCCTTGCTCTAAACTTGTGTTATCCATTTCTGCTTCCTTACTGCTTCCTCAACTTAATCCATTTAGTAAGCTCTATATGAGTGCTACATAATTCTCTGTTGATCTTAAGGTTGATATCATTAGTTACACTCATTTCTTTAATAAGGTTTATTTCATTGTAGGTCCACATGTGGCAATCCTAGCCTTAGTTCTTTAATACCTTAGCATTCCTCTCTCTCCAAAGTGCATAAACACAATAATTTAGTGATAATATGTATAAGGTCAAGTCACCTTTGTTAAGAAATTTAATCCTACTCGACCATTTTATGATTCTCATCCAATCTATGTCAGGGTAATTGATATTATATCTTATCTGTATTTTATGCTAAATGATCGAGGAGTAATGCAACTGAAGAATAATTGATTGATAGATTTAATTCCTTAGTTATAGAGATTTAAACTAAGATTGCTTAATTGTATTTGGACTCTGTCTAATGTTCTTATTCTCCTTTTGATAACTAATAATGTGACAAAGGAATCTCTAGGCATATTAAAGCTAAACCAAACTAGTTGATTCCAATTCACTATAGTAGTTAGTCCTCTAAACAACAGAAGATAGATTTTGTTACTAAATCTCATTAAAGTATGCTTAAACTAGATTATAATGTCATTTATACTAGGGTTAGTATTATAAGGTGGATAATGTTCTATAATAAAGATAGTCCTCTAAATTGACAATTTTATTGATCCTTTACAATGATTTTTTTCACTTTTTCTTAATTAAAAATTAAGTTTCTTAGTTTTTTTATACTTGAATCTAAGTGTAAAAGACTAATTTAACTTTAGTTATCTTTCTTGAACTATGTGTTAAGATCATTCTCCATAATGTTTTTAATTTACATAATGATCTTCTCTTACAAAAATAAAAATTGTTCTAAGGTTCATGAGAGCGAATTTCTAGGTTTGATTTTCCAAAAAATTATATGCATCAAGAAATAAGTTTGCATCCATCAAACTTAAAGAGAATGATTATCATTGAACAAACTCCAAATCTTTTAAGCCAATAATAGATTGTTTTATACTTGATAGAGATGATGCCTATTCCCCTATCTTCTTTTATAGTATATATCCCAATCTAAATAACTTTGACATCAACTGCCTCAATCACTACTCTTTCCCAAAAGGAGTTTTTAAGGATTTTTTTCTATTAATTATATCAAGTTTGTAAGTAGCATTAGATGTAAGCATTAATAAATATGGAGATTATTAAGACTGAATAAAATCAATTGAAGCATATCTGTATATGATTTTTCTATTAAGCCAATTACTAATTCTTTTACAAACTGAATCAAAGAGTAGTTGATAGTCCCTTAATTTTAGCCTTTTGATGATTGTTAGAATTCCTAGGTATATGAAAGGAGGTTCTTTGATTTGTAGACTTACACCTAGAAATGCTCTCTAAAACATAATTAGCTCCGTCTATAATAAAAAAGATGACTATTTTTGTTATTAATCTTTAAAATAGATTAATTCTTATAAGTGTGAAGAGAATTCATAAGTATTTGGACATATTGAGAGTTAGCCCCACTTAAAAGCAACAGATCATTTAGAAATGAAAGATTAACTAGTTGTAGATAGTTTCTTGTATTTATGGTAAAATACAAGATGCCAATCTAACTTGTGTTGTGTTCAATAAGTCTTATGAGAACCTCTATATATAATGTGAATAAGAAGGGAGATAGGGCGTAACCTTGTCTTAAACCCTTAGTTCCCTTACTATTTTTTGTAAACTTACAATTAAATATGATACTAAATGATATAGTTGTCTCATATTTCTCAATCAAATTATTGAAGAGTGGGGGAAATGTAAAGGCCTCTAGATTGTCAAGTATGAATTTCTAATTCATAATGTCGAAAGTATTATTAAAGTCTATTTTCACTCCAAAATTTCTATTTGATGTATTTTTATTATAGTTCATTAATAGGTTTTGTTATAAACATGGCAACTAAGATTGCTTAATTGATTTAGACTCTATCTAGTGTTCTTATTCTTGTTTTGATAACTAATCATATGATAGAGTAATCTCTAGGCAGATTGAAGCTAAACCAAACTAGTTGATTCCAATTCACTTTAGTAATTGGTTCTCTAAACAACTAAAGATAGATTTTGTTAGTGAATCTCATTAAATTATGCTTCAACTATATTATAATGTCATTTATACTAGGGTTAGGAATACAAGGTGGATAATATTCTATAATAAAGATAGTCTTCTAAGTTGATAGTTCTATTGATCCTTTACAATGATTTCTTTCACTTTTTTCTTGATTAGAAATTCAGTTTCTTAGTCTTCTCATATTTGAATATAAATGTAAAATACCAATTTAACTCTGACTATCTTTCTTGAACTAAGTGTTAACATTATTCTACATAATGTTTTTCATTTACATAATTATCTTCTCTTACAAACATAAAAATTGTTATAAGGTTCATGAGAACGAATTTCTAGGTTTGATGGTCCAAAAACTTGTACTCATCAAGAAGTAAGCGTATATCCATTAAAATTAAAGAGATTGATTATCATTAAATAAACTCTAGATCCTCTAAGTCAAGAATAGATTGTTCTATGCTTTATAAAGATGATGCCCATTCCCCTTTCTTCTTTTACGATACATATCTCAATCTAACAAACTTTGACATTAACTTCCATAGTCACTATTCTTTCCTAAAGGGAGTATTTAAGGATTTTGTCTATTAATTTTATAAAGTTGCTAAGTAGCATTAGATTTAAGAATTAATAAATGTGGAGATTATTAATAATGAATAAAATCAATTGAAGAATATCTGCATATGAGAGTTTTTATTAAGTCAACTATTAATTTTTTTATAAAGTAAATCAAAGAGTAGGTGACAGTCCCTGAATTTTAGCCTTTTAGTGGTTATTAGAATTCCTAGGTAGGTGAAAGGAGGTTATCTGATTTGTATCTTTACACCTAGAAATGCTCTTTAAAACATAATTAGCTCCAACTATAATAAAAAGATGACGTTCTAACTTGTGTTGGGTTCAATAAGTCTTATGAGAACCTCTATATATAATATGAATAAGCAAGGAGATAGGGGTAACCTTGTTTGAAAACCTTAGCTCCCTTATTGATTTTTGTAGGCTTACTATATGTGATTGTCACCTATTTCTCGATCCAATTATTGAAGAGTGGTGGAAATGTAAAGGCCTTTAGACTGTCAAGTATGAATTTTTAATTCACAGTGTCAAAAGGCATTATTAAAGTTTATTTTCATTGCAAAATTTTTATTCAATGTCTTGTTATTATAGTTCATGAATAGGTCTTATTCAATAAGTGTATTGTCCCTTATCCATCTGCCTCTTAAGAAGTCACCTTGAGTTAGGATTATGATGGTTTCAAAAGTTTTTTTCAAAATAAGGGCCAACATCTTTGATCTAGAGTGTGTTGTAATAAGATATAAGCACAAGTTCTACGAATGTTCATAGGTTAGGCACCTTAGGGATTAGACATATATGTGTTTTGTTGATTTTCATTAGTATTTTCCTTTTATAAAGAACTTTAGTATTAAATTTGAGACATGATCTCCTACTAGATTTAAAGTTTTATGAAAAATAGGGCATTGAACCCATATAATCCTAGTGCTTTGTAAGGAATGAGGTTGAATAAATCTTTTTTAACATCTACTCTATTAAAAGCATAGCATAAGGTATTAGCTTATTTAATAAAGATTATATCTTGAATGAATTCCTTTATTCCCTATACAGAAGAACATATTTTGTAATTTAAAATAGTTTAGGCCTATTTCTTTTATCTCTTCTTGTTTTCAGCATTTGTTTCCCTCATTGTCTTTAATTAATAAAATCTTATTGTTGTTTCTCCTATCTAATATGGCATTGTGAAAATAAGAAGTATTCTTCTATCCCTCTTTTTGTTAGACCCCAAACCTTTTTGTAAGCTAAGACTATTAAATGAAAATTTTTGGCAATTGGCTAGGTGCAAAGCAAAGGAAAATCCTTGAAAATTAAAAGAAATAGAAAAGATGGTTTAGATACAAGATGGATTAAATGTGAGATATTAGAAGTTAAAAGCTAGAAAATGTAAGTTCATTGAGCATGCTCTGGTGTTT
>JANVCL010319076.1:0-17837 GCA_026546855.1 Erythroxylum incrassatum
GTTTGGTTTTAAAAAGTTGTCAATTTCTTATTACTGCTTTATGATTGTGATGCCATGGGGAGTTTAGTGGTGGTTGTTAGTAGTGGTCTCTTATCGTAGGATATGTACCGGAATGACCTACGGGCATTCCGGTGGGTACTCTATGGTAAGGGGCGCTACAATAATACCTTATATATGATCATAATCTAGGTTGAGACTTGCTAAAAAACCAAATACTCAATCCTCCTCTATCATTTTTAGAGTTTAGTAGCATCTTTTGAGCATTTACTTGAAAATACTGATAATAATTTAGTTTCTGCCATAATCCATATAGCTCTGTAAAGTACTATCATACAGTCATATCTCCCTACTTCATGTTATGCAGTTTATTACGAATATAAAAAATTTATGCTTTATTACCTACTTGAGAGTACATTCGAGAAGCAGCTTGCCATATCTTTGTTGTTGTGCCAAGTAGTAGATATGTCCGAGCAATCTTTGGTTGCATTAAATTGATAAGCCACGAAATCACGAGGGAATTCTCGAACTCCCAATGATTATAATCAGGATTATTGACATCAAGTCTTTAACTCTTTCTATTAATGTAACCATCCTCTAGTTTTGATAAACAACAAACCAGATCTTGACCAAGCAAGATAATTGGTTCTATCAAATTTTACGGGACTGATTTGAAGTGAAGGATTATCAGAAATTGAAAGGGTTACCTATTTCCCATTCATCTTCTTTAGAAACACTCAGACAACGAAAAATATACCAACAAACAATATTTTGAAATAACAAGGGACTTTTAGCATATTTTTCGATAGGCTACTAGAGGTTAGACACCTCAGGGAGGATAAGCAGGAGCTGACGACACTGGTGGTCTAAGACTCGAGACAAAAATATGACCAGAGGGTGGCACGTGGACTTCACACTCATCGAAAGTTGACAGTCTATAGTGACACGTGGCAAAACGTGGTTGCACTAGAGATGTTAGATCTATCACAGGTAGGGTCACCAGTCAGTTTTAAAATAGGTT
Organism: Erythroxylum incrassatum; assembly: GCA_026546855.1. Taxonomy (NCBI): domain Eukaryota; kingdom Viridiplantae; phylum Streptophyta; class Magnoliopsida; order Malpighiales; family Erythroxylaceae; genus Erythroxylum; species Erythroxylum incrassatum. The sequence goes on from JANVCL010319076.1 coordinate 1,019, forward strand.
GGGTGGGTAGTGAGAGGAAAAACATGTTGTTTTGGGCAAGGACAAACTCATTCATTCATTGTTCTGAATAGAGAGGAACAATTAAGGGGAAAAATTTCCAGGAAGAAGAACAGACCCTCAAATCAGATAGGGCTCTAATACCATGATGAAAACAATGAAGAAAACAATTCTATATTGAATTGAGCTATTTGTACATAGAATTTGTATAATATATATACAAGAGGCTTAGGAATAATTAAGGGATATTTTTAGCTATCAAATCTCTCAATTATAGGGAGAGATCTCTCAATTATAAGAAGTGATTGCTACATATATTAATTCCTAAATATATACACCGAAATAACTCTAGTCAACACTTTATACTAATGACATTTAGAGATTGTATTCTAGTGTCAAACTTGGCTAATCTCAAATTACAAGATATGAAGATGTCTGAATTTGTTGGTAGAATGGCCTCCCTGAAAACATAATTCAACCTATTACTACCTATTGGTAAGTTTGGAGCAAAAGATCTTACACAACGAGATAAGTTTTTTATGGTTGTTACTCTTACTGCTATCAATCCTAAACATACTTCAGTACGAAATCATATTTTGGCAAGTCCTACTATACCTTCTCTGGATGAAGTATTTGCTCAATTACTATGTGTTTCTTCCCCTAACGTTATGATAGGATATCCCTTAATTAATTTTTTCGCTTCGACCTCTTAGTCTTAGAATATTAATAGTGTTAGTAGTGTGCCCTAGGCCAATAGATATATGTGATTCATGCATTAACATTATGACTTGTTAATAATATATTATGAGGTATTCTTTTTATATATGCATGTATGCCGTTTATGTAATGTGATTTACGTTCCATGAATAGTATTAGGCCTATGTCATCAAGTATGTGACTTAATAGTAAAACCATAAGCATTATAATACTATTCTAAACTGTCCCTGGTCGATCGTTATTAGTGGAACAATAATGAATTAAGGCTAGTATGTATTCTAATTGATGATCACATTTTACTGATCATGGATATGAGTTATCAAATCAGAAACATAGATATATGTTAGAGAACATATATTGGACCGACTCACAAAGATAACACTACATGGTTTCATGTCATTAGTGATTCTCAATATAGTTTGACTTTAGTCCTCTAACTTAAAGTCATCATGGTTTCCTACATGAGGAATTCAGTGTTTTGACATTAGACTAAGTTATTCTTAACCGAATAACAAGTAGTCTTATGTTAGACATTAAATGAATCATGCAGAGGGATGTGAATGACGTAAATGAGATTTGTACCTCTCTTAAATGAGAGAAATATCATTTGGGCCTCTTGACAAGTATAACTAAAGAAATGCATGGCCGTGCTTAAATGAATTGATGAGGAGTCATTAATGTCATTTGTTATAATCAATCAACTTGGGGATCAAGAAACTATGATTAATCAAAGGTTAACATGTACTATGCCTTGTGATTAATCTTGATATCATGTTACAACGAGACTGAGCTTATAATCATGGTTACAGGTTAAATCAGATTACCGATCCTCATTTGATTTAGGTAGTCATAATGTCTTGTTAGAGGCTGCTTATAACTTATGGGCCTTGAAGTGTGATCAAGCCCATTGCCAACATCAAATGAGCCTATAGGGTCGCACACAAAGAATGATGTGATATGGGCTTATTCTTTTGGGCCTAATTTATTAGGTATTGAATAAATATATGTGGATATATTTATTGGGCTAGATTGAATTAAGTTGTCGAGCATTTATTATATGGGATATAATATAGGCCGAAACTTATTAGGCTTCAATAGGATTAGGTTTTCTCTATAAATAGAGAAACTTAGGTCTCATTAGAAAAAGGAGAATGAAACAGAAAAACCCTAGCCACCCTCCGAGAGAAAACTGTGCGGCGTTCGGAAAGAATTTCAGGACCTGCTAGCACACAATAGCCGCTGCTCGGATCGTTCATACTCGTGTGGATACTGGTAGAGGACATTCGCGTATTGCAGTGTCTATGAATCTAAAAAAGAAACAACCAATCCGCGTCAAAAGCCATTTTTGTACATGTTGTAGTTTTCGGTTATACTTCATATTGTGTTATGGTCTTTTTCGTAGCGTATTGTGAATACTCCGGCCATAAGTGATCCAACAAATAGAGTAGATCAAGGGGAGTGTGGTGGTAAAGGAAGTCAACCCAAATGTAGTTATTGTCATCGATGGGGACATAGTAAGGATAAATGTATAAATAGCATGACCAACCTCAAGTTGCTAATATTGTTCATATTGATCAGTTTGATCTTCAATCTGAGTCCTCTACGTGACAACTTCAACCATCGTTGACTCTTATTGGTACTGATTATAAAGAATATCTCAAGTATTAGGTAGCTAAGCAATCTTCCTGCTCCATTGTTTCAATAACTCATTCGGGTAATTCCATAACATGCCTTATTCAATCTTTCCCTTAGGTATTTGATTCTAGTGCTTCTGATCATATTTCTGGCAACTCACATTTACTGTCTCACTTTACGGATACTACATCTTTTCCTCCTATTACTTTAGCTAATGGGACTCAAACGGTTGTTAAGTTGCGGGTTCTGCTCAACCACTTCCATCCTTGCATTTAGATTATGTTCTTTGTATTCCTAATTGCCCCTTTAATCTTGTATATGTCAGTAAACTTACACAATCTTAAATTATTCTATTACTTTTAAGGAAATTTTTGTTGTTATATAAGATCACAACACTAGACAAATGATTGGTGCAAGACATAAGTCACAGGGCCTTTATCATTTAAATCTACCTCATTCACCTACAACATGCACTATTTTAGAGTCTCCAATTTTAATTCATAATCGTTTGGGTCATCCTAGTTTGTTGAAGCTTTAGAAGATGGTGCCTAGTTTACCTACTTTATCTTCCTTAGATTGTGAGTCTTGTCAACTCGGAAAGAGTTCTCGAAGTTCCTTTCCAAAGTATGCCAATAAATGGGTTACATCCCCTTTTATTAGTTCAGTCAGACATTTTAGGTCCTTATCGTGTCTCTTCTATTTTGGGATTTCAATATGTTGTTACATTTATTGACGATTATTCTCATTGTACTTAGTTATTTTTAATGAAAGCTCGTATAAAATTATTTTCCATTTTAAAATCTTTTTGTACAGAAATTAAGACACAATTTAACACTGATATTTGTTTGTTGAGAAGTAATAATGCTCATGATTATTTGTCCATTCCCTTCACCCATTTTTTGTCTTCCCAAGAAATTCTTCATTAGATGTCATGTGATTATACTCTACAACAAAATGGGATTACTAAAAATAAGAATAGACATCTAATAGAAACTGCTCGTATCTTGTTTTTACACAATCGGGTTCCACCACAATACTGGGCAGATGTTGTCTTAACTGCATGCTTCTTGATTAATCACATGCCTTAGTCCAGTCTACAAAATCAGGTCCCTCATTCCATCATATTTCCTGGTCAGCCATTATTCTCTCTTCCACCACTAGTCTTTTGCTACACATGTTTCGTTAATATCTTTTCCCTTAGTCAAGATAAACTATGGGCTAAATCTACTAAATGTATTTTTCTAGGTTACTCACATTTTCAAAAAGGTTATAAGTGTTATTCTCCATCAACACATCGATATTTTGTTTTTGCTAATGTTAAATTATTTGAATCTTCTCCATTTTACTGATCATCTCAAACAGATATCACATTTATCATTGAGGTCCTTCCATTTCCTTCCATTACACTTATTCCTTATGTTGCTCCTCTTACTAATCCTCCTCTAAAGTTTGTCCAGTGTTTATGTCCAGTGTTTACCTCTTACTGAAGACACTTCTCCTAAGAATGGTACTCTTCCACATTATACCAATGATCCTGATCTTGATGATGAGACTCCTGTAAAGGCTCCTTTTGATACAATTCCCACTCCGGATTCCTCATCTGCTACAGTTCTACCTCTTGAAGATAAATTTCCCATTGCCATTTGCAAAGGTACATGTTTCACTCACAACCCTCATCCTATTTATAATTTTCTTAGTTATCACTGTTATCACCATCATATTCTTCTTTTATATTCACTGTCTCTTTTGTCTCTATTCCTTCTAATGTTCATAAGGCACTTAATGATCCCGGGTGGTATTAAGCAATGGTTAAATAAATGATTGCTTACATAATAATGATGCTTAGGAATTACTTCTGTTGCCTCCAGGCCATTCCACTATTGGTTGTCGTTGGATATATACAATCAAAGTCGATTCGGATAGTCAAGTTGATCGTCTAAAGGCATATTTGTTGGCTAAAAGGTATACATAGACTTATGGGTTGGATTATTACGAAACATTTTCTCCTGTGGCCAAGATGTTTTCTATTCGCTTGTTTTTATCCATAACTACCATTTGCCAATAGCCTCTCTATCAATTGGACATTAAAAAAATGCCTTTCTACATGATAAGCTTCTGGAAGAGTTTTATATGGAGCAACCACCTGGAGTTGTTGCTCAGGGGGAGTCTAACTTAGTATATAAGCTTCGTCGCCCTTTATATGGTTTGAAAGAATCTCCTTATGCCTAGTTTAGACGGTTTAGTAATTTTGTTTAAGATTTTGGTATGATTCGATGCGAGTCTAATTACTCTATCTTCTATAAATATGCATCATCAGAACAATGTATATACTTGATTGCTAAGTGGATGATATTGTCATTACTGGAAGTGATCAAGGTGGGATTGAACAATTGAAGAAACATTTGTTTTGTCATTTTCAAACAAAAGGTTTGGGTTTACTCCGATACTTCCTTAGTATACCAATTGCTTAATTGAAATTTGGTATTGTACTCTCTTAGAGAAAATATGCATTGGATATTCTAGAAGAGACAAGAATATCATATTATCGACCAATAGACTCTCCTATAGATCCTAATTCAAAGCTTTTACATGGTTTGGGAGAGCCACTTGCTAATCCTAGATGATATGGGAGATTAACAGGAAAACTTAATTATCTCATCATCACGCAGCCTGATATTTCTTTCTTTATTAGTGTTGTTAGTCAATTTCTACAAGCTTCATGTTATAATCATTGGGATGCAATTATTCAAATTTCGAGGTACATTAAAGGTGCACCAGAAAAAGGATTATTATATGATTTCACAAATTATTGGATATTCTTACGCTGATTGGGCAAGTGCTCCATCTGATAGGCATTCTACTTCAGGCTTTTGTGTTTTTGTTGAAGGAAATCTTGTATCTTAGAAAAGTAGGAAGCAAGATGTTGTCAGATTGAGGGCAAAAGTAGAATATCGTGTAATGGCTTTAGCAACTTATGAGCTAATTTGGTTGAAGTATTTAGTTCAAGAGTTGAAGTTTGCAGAAGTATCACAGATGACGTCATTTTATAATAATCAAGTTGCTCTCTGTGATGCTTTTAACCCAGTGTTTCATTAAAGAACCAAACGCATGGAAATTTATTGTCGCTTTATTCAAGAGAAATTTGTATGGTTACATAACTACTAGTCATGTCAATTAAATCAATCGACTAGCAAATATCTTAGACTAAATCTCTCAGAGGTTCTCGAATTGACTTTATATGTAACAAGCTTGGTGCACATGATTTATACGCTCTAGCTTGAGGGGAAGTGTTAAGTTGGCCAATCCTTATGTAGAGTGCATGATGTTTTAGTAAGTGCTAAAATAGGAAGTTATTGGTTGTGTTTCCTACTCCAGGTTGGAAATTTATTTGTGTTCGTATTTTTGTCAAAAAGGTTCTTTTCTTATTTTTACAAGACTGAAGTAAAATTTAGCAAAATTAAACTTGAATTGAAAGTGGTATAAAAACGTTTAATTATTTTTGTTCTCATTTTGATTTGTCGAACACCACACCATCTGAACACTATATCTTAATTATCTGAAACCTTAAATTTGAATTCGAGCCAACACCTGTGCTCAGTTCATCACTTTGATCATTATATCCTTGGATTCTCCATTCCCTCGGAGGCAACACCACCAAATGAAACCAGTCCTACACGTATTCTCCAAAAAGCTTCTCTTCCCTCGCTGACTTATCTAACCTTCCCTCCACCGCCTCTAAAACTAAAATTAGCACTGGGGCAGGTCGGGACAATTTTTTCTTTTAACCTGAATTTTCGGATGCACCTTGTAAGCAGAATCTACCAAGTGCTCCATCTCAGCAACCATAAATTCGTTTCCTCCTGGGAGATCTTTTCGTGGAGATCTCTCCAAAAACCCAGCAATAACATTTGAACACACTACCAGGATCAAACACCAACGCTCCTCTTACTGGAATTGTCTATCTTAATGTATAATTCATAAATAACAATAAAGCATATTGAACAGGCCCATAACTGTGGCATGGCAGCCACAGGGAGAGAGCGTGGGGATAGCGGCAGCATGAATGGTGGACCAAGGGAAGTCGAAGTAAATGGAAGGGGAGATTAGATTAGATTAGACTAGACTACCAAATCAAAAAGAGAAGTTACGCGGTGAGGATGACAGCCCCGCCACTGGCCTTAATCTTCTGCTCAGCAATCTTGGAAACAAGCTTAGCCTTCACAACAACGGGCTGATTCTGCTGCAACACGCCCTTTCCAAGAAACTTGAAGTAGCCGAACTGCGACACATCAATCAAAGGCGCATTGTCCCTGGTGGCCTTGTCTTTGATCTCGTTAGGGACCAAAGACCAAAGCTTTTCGATGTTGCGGGTCAGGCAGCAAAACTTGTTGCAAAGCTTGTGGATGTATCTCGTACCAACTTTGTCGAATTAACCGGGATGATACTTGTCGAAGAGGATACGGCGGTGGTGCATTCCTCCGGTATTACCGCACCCTCCCGCACGCTTAGGGTGCTTGCTATACAACCGTGGCCGGCGCTCGTGACCTCTCTTCTTCAATCTTGTCTGTCATTTTCGCTCTGCAAGATTTTGCCCTTGCTAGATAGAAGACGGTGAAATGACTCAATTCTAATTTGTCCCAAACGACGCCGGTGTGATTCACTTTACTGCACTAATTAAACATTTACCATCGACTTGTGCAATACGACGGAACCGTTCTAAAATTGTATAACTCGGAAGATGTCATTTTCTTTAGTTTGTACTTCTGTTCCTAATTTACAGAAACTAACGCGTTATTGGCATCACATTAAACAAAGACATGAAGCAGCATAAAATTTCAGTCACTCTTCCCAAATAGGTGTAAAAACCTGACAACGTTGCATGTTGGTACAGTTGATACTTTTTTGCTTCAAATCAGAACTAAGACACAAAGGTTGCTGTTCACCAAGGCCTCCTTCCACCTATAGGAACAGTATTAGATCCTGAAATCAATGACCGATTGCCAAAGCCGCCCCCACGTCCTCTGGAGCGAAAATTACTTCCAGAACCTGAAACAATTGCATACCCAAGATTAATCTCCCTCTTAACAGACTAGCCAGTAAAGAAAGCCCAGTAATTACCTCCTGAAATCCCAGCTGATCGAGCCAATGCAGAAAGTGCTGGAGGCACTATTTGCCCTGCTTCTTGCAATATTTTTATAAGATCCCTTGCATATTTAGCATTTGCACTAGTAAAATAGGTAAAAGCCGTTCCTGTAGCACCTGCACGACCAGTTCTGCCAATTCTGTGCACATAATCCTCAAGGCTAGAAGGAAAATCATAGTTGATCACACATTTTATGTCCTTCACATCTACAACAGAGAAAAAAAATAAAAAACACAAACAAAAGCTATCATCAGATCTAATTTGCAAGATACATACGGTTATTTAACTAAAGGGGGCTACAAGGCAACAGCTGTAATTACAACTGGCTTGTTCCCGTCAAATCCAAACACTAGGGAGAGAAGCTTATACATAAGTTAGCTTTCTACTCCTCAATTATTCAAGCTACACAAGCTTGACGTGACACAGCCAGTAAAACTCTTACTCCATGTAGTGATCGTGTAAAACTTAAAAATTCAATTCAGACAAAAATGTAAAACCCATTATCTTGCAAATTTATGCCTTACATGTATGTATGCACTCTTTTATCCCTGCATCCTAAGATCTGTATGATCAAATTTAAGATAACACATTCATCAGATAAATGTGCCCACCTTAACTTTGCAGGGATAAAAGCGCAACTTCACCACCACCACCACCTCCACACAATTTATGACTCAATCCGGCTGCCAAAACAAATTCAGCTCCATAACTGTGGATGGGCAAAAATGCTGTCAATCATGTTACTTGGACACCAGATAAATGGAGCAATGCCATATTCTGTAAAAGCCATTCCATTGAGCTATTCCAGCTTATCGTTAAACCATTAAATCATCACAATTTTGACCCATAGAAGAATTCAGTCATTGAACGATTCTTAAGCAGCCTAGTAGTGCTTAAAGCCAGTGCTCCGTGTCCATGTAACATGAGCAGTAACACAAGGGTAGCACCCAAGCAGGACTCTTTTATGGGATACTCCAAGCAATATGAGAAACGAATATGCCTCTCAATCTAACTTCTAGATCTCTGCAACCAGAGCATAATAACAGAACAAGCCGACTCATCATGCATACACCACCAATTGCACCCATACCACAAATTATGTTCTCAGGGAACTGCAAAGCAGCCGGTGGACTCTAATATCTTCAAGTTTTAAGAACTAACTGAATGAACTTAAAGAGTCCTAACACAAGGTGATCCTACCAAGACCCCTGGCAGCAACATCAGTGGCAATCATTATGGGGCTTCTGCCACTTTTGAATTCAGCAAGTACCCAGTCCCTTTCGGCCTGGTTTTTATCGCCATGGATAGACAGAGCAGGCCATCCATCCATTCTCAATTGTCTTGTAACTTGGTCACATCCCTTTTTGGTTTCCACAAATATCAAAATTCGAGTTCCATCCATAACTTCCTTTAGCAGTTTAATCAGCCTGTATGGAGAAGCATATAAGGCATCAACAACCACATACTACAAAATCTTTTCTAGTCTCAGCTACAAGTTGTCAAGACAAACAACAACCACATCCTACAAGATCTGCTACCTCAGCTACAAGCTGTCAACACAAACCTGTTGTACTTCTCCCCATCTGCGATAACCTCAACAACTTGGTTTATTGATTGGTTAGCTTTCAGATCTGGTGATCCAATGATTACCTGAAAATCATACAATGCCAACAAGAAATGCTGAATCCACTGAAATCAAAAGGCATGCTTTAGTACATACAGATCTTATACCTTGTATGGATTCCGCAAAAATTGCCTTGCTAAAATTCCCACCTCTTTTGGCCACGTAGCGCTCCAATACAATGTTTGTCTATCTGGTCGGATCTGCCACAAATACATAGGTATTAGATCAAAGCTTAGCTCTTCAATATATTAAATTCAGGTGCAATAAGTTCCATCAGAGTATCAGATAGGTATTAGATCAAAGCCTAGCTCTTCAATATATTAAATTCAGGTGCAATAAGTTCCAGAGTATCAGATAGGTATTAGATCAAAGCCTAGCTCTTCAATATATTAAATTCAGGTGCAATAAGTTTCATTGGAGTATCATCTTCAGATAAACACTAGTTCCACAAAAGAGTTATAATATTCAAAAAGAAAAAATAGCACACGAACAAATCAAACACTTCTTTGGCTTTATTTGGATGTCATAATGCACACCTTCCAATTGAAAATTTCAAAATAGTTATAGCCACCAATTAAAAGAGGAAATATTAGAAAGATGAATACTTGAGACACAATTTTTCTAATCTGAGGCTCAAATCCCATGTCCAACATTCGGTCAGCCTCGTCCAATACAAGGTAGGTCACTCTCCTCAAGTTTGTGTGTTGAGTTTCCAACATATCTATCAATCGACCAGGAGTAGCAATGACAACCTCAACACCTGGAAAAGGACAAAACTTTGATATTTAGCTCAATAAACTAACCACACTGCAGGTCAATAAACTGCCCTTTGAGTTACTTGAATAAATTAAGTACCTCTTTTCAGATCACGAATTTGTGGCCCTTTAGGTGCACCCCCGTATACACAAGTACTCCTGATGTTTGCAAATGAACCAAACTTTAGAGCTTCTTCTTGAATTTGAACAGCCAGTTCTCTTGTGGGGGCTAATACTAACACAATTGGACCCTCTCCTTGAACTGGAAAATAACAAAGTATTCAGAGTCGGTTCAAATATCGAGCAACTTAAAGTAACACCTCAGCTCGAGAAATAAAAGCAACAGATACTGACCCAATTTAGGCTGTGCACTAACATGTACCAAAGCAGGTAGTAAGTACGCCAAAGTCTTTCCAGAACCAGTCTCAGCAATGCCAATTAAATCTCTACCCTTTAGGGCCATTGGCCAGCCTTGAGCCTGAATTGGTGTAGGCTCAACGAATCCTAAGTTAGAAATCACCTCTAAGCAGTAACCTACAGCACAAGGCATGTAACAATCAGATTCGGAATACAAACAAAACACTCTTGAAAGCAGCAAGTTTTCTCTGTTTTACCAGGGAAGTTGGCCTCCTCAAACATTCGGATGGGCTTGGGCACATCATGTCCTTCGACAGTGATATCCCTTCTTGCTCTATACATCTTAACGTCGTGTTCAGACATAGACCGGACCGAGGGACTCTCAACGTAGAAATTCTTCTCAAAAGGCACTAAATTCCCAAAATCTTGTCTTGGAAGAGCAATATTATCCAAGTCTCCTCTCGAACTTCCTCCTCCACTATACCTATTTCCTCTCCCCCCAACGTGACCACCGACAAAACCTCGCCCACCACCGCGGCCTCTGCCACCTCCGCCACGCTCCGCGTCATGCCGACCACTGGGGAAGCCCCTTCCACCTCGACCACCACCGCTCCTCCCAATATCAAACCTGCCAACAGGCGGTTCGAACGGTGGATAACCGCCTGATGGCGCAGAACCCCCTTTTCCTGCGAAGGCGGTTGGCGGGGGACCTCCGTAAGGAACGGGAGCGCTGCGTCCGTACGTTGGAGGTGGGCCCATTAGGTCACTGGTCGCAATAAAAACGCAATCATCAAGAAACCGGAATTGAAGAACCAAACAGAATTATAATAATACATCGAGGCGAATGAGAGTACCTGCGACGGCGACGGTAAGAATCCGGATCGGAGTATCTGTTATCGTAAGGGTTCATCGTGGAGTTTGAGGGGATTTCTTCTTCTAGGGTTTTCACCTTTTTTTTTTCCTCAAAATTGCAAGCGTTACAACTTACAACACCTTTTAGTGTCCCCGTCTCCAATCTTTATCTACCCAGCCAGAGGAAAATCTGTTTTATGTCACCTTTTTATCCATTTTAAAGGGACAAAATGACACAAAAATTACTTGTGAAATATGGTTATGTAAAATGTTGTTATTAATCCAAAAGTAATAATCAATTAATATAATTTCTAAATTCTGTAAAAATTTAAAAGAGTCACAGTATACGCAATCTTTTGCTTTATTCCTAGGCTTACTTTCAACCTGAATTTCTACATACTAATAAGTTTTCTCCGTAAACTTTATCTTAAGTGACATTCTCTTGTTGTCTTTGAAGTGAATAGTCAAATGCATTAGGTTTTGAATAACTTTTTCTCATTGTTGAATTGCTGATAAATGACTACAAACAATGAAACTCTTTTGCAAACATATGCGGAGAGACAAGGAGCTTAGTTAACTTACAAACAAGGATTCAGTAAAAGGTAAAAGAAATCAAAGTACAGAGGAGAGGAGACACATTATTTGTATCTCTTGACTGTCCTAACTTTCGTTGAGTATGCCATTATGTCCATTCTCTACGCTTTTAAGAATTCCTGCCTGGGCTTAGTCCCACAACCTGGATAAGATGAAAGAAACGCGTTGTTGTTGGCTTTCTTTCTTTTGTTTTATGCAAGGGATGTATGTGTATGTAAGTGTTTGACAAGAAATAGGAACCAGGCTTACCTGGAAAACATGCAAATGCCAACATCTTCTGCTCTGAGAAGCGTCCAACAAAGTCAGGTCTTTGCCATCGGGATTTCTTTGTTACTGGATCATCCAAAACCTTTTTCCCATCATGCACAATGCTAACTTCACAGTAGTCCGGAGCCTTTTTCTCAACAAATTTTCCCTTTCCAGCTCTTTTTCTCAGAACCCTGACACAACCAGATGAACCCTTGCTCATCTTAAACTGGACATGGTCATATGTTTCTTGTTCAATACAAGACATGTTTTACCTTGCATGAGGTGGTCGCTTAGTTCCCATCACCAGGCCAGTAATGTTAAGAACAGGAATCAGATCTAGGATAGCTTGTGCTGTGTCCTTACTCTCAATAAGCATCGTATCCACCGTCACCTATGATCATGAGTTACGAGTGAGTGATTTTAAGTCGCTTTTTTTTTTTTTTTTAGCAATGTTGTGTTGTGTGTACTTGGCAATATTATGAGTCAGGACCTTGGAATCGTTACATAAACGTATGTATTTCTGCAGGAGGCTCCTTCTTTTATTGCTCTCTTCATTTACGTAGCCTCGGATTTGTTCTTTGCTCAGTTGACTACTCGATATTCTTCCAACTTTAATCAAACATTAAGTAAAACAATGGAAACTTTAATACCACAAAGCCTGCATAATTTGTGACTTTAGGCAATGCTAAGGACTATGAGGTCAGAAGAACAGTGACAACATAAATTCATATTATCAAAAAGGATAGATCCATATGATGAATTTTTGCAGAAACTGAACCTCAATTACTTACTGTATTAGCTTGTCAGTTTTTTACTTCTCATCCATTGTTTAGCTAATTGGCCTAGCCAGATAGTCCAGACCTCATCTCAACCTCGAACTATATTCAAAACAGTCCTAATTGATCAATGATTTCGAGAGAGTATTAGATAATGAATCTGTTATTTTAATCTTTTGATTTCAGACAATCATAGAAATGGTCTGTAATCACTTCGCTAATTATGTTTCCAAATTGTCTAAACTTTCAAAATATTAGTGGATGTTGCATCGGGCTTCAGGCCATTGGATGATGCACAGAAATCATGTCTACTTCTGCAATATGTGATCTCCCTCAAATTTGATATACTTTTACAAAAATTAACATAGATATCATGTTTAAACATCCGTATTGTAACGAATCCAGTTCAACTTGACTGTTAACCTGCGAAATTGTGAAGGGAAGAATAAATCATGTCGTTACCTGGCGTTGGAATAGAGGTTAGAGGAGGAAAAACATGAATGAGGAAGACTCTAGCTCCAGGAGTAACAGCATGATGCAGAGCCCATTTCAAGACTTCCAAATCATCTTTTCCCACAGCAACATAAACATCATTGAAACTCCTGTCTCTACTATTATTAAAACTCTTGCTATCCTCTCCTAACTCCACAATTTCTGGTGACATGATCCGGGCATTACAGTATTGAACAGAGCTTGCAGGCACATGGTTCTGTTCAGCCATCTCTTTCCTTTGCTCTGGAACACATATAGCAATGACTTGAAAAACAGAATCTTATCTTTTGATGGTATAGATAGTCTTGAGATTGAAGATTACAAGATATCACTCTTGCGATTGGAAGTTTATAAGTAAAGAGTCGTTGCTCTCAAAGCTGCAAAATAACAAATGCAATAAGGAAATGGGAATTCTCTTTTGACAAGGTCTGCAGGCTGTAAGAAATGTCAACTATGAGCTGGATTCTTTATGTTTCTAATCCATTGTACACACAATATCAAGTCATTGTTGCAGACAATATATGTAAAATGGAAACATTTTGTGTATTATTCTAATACTTGGATCCAGGCTCTTGTATTGAACCAATAGTTAGGAACATCGAATCAAACAAGATTGATGTCAAATTCCAGTAAAAATATAGAGAATTTCAACACAAAATTCCATTTCTCTTTTTCATCTTTATATAATTGTCAAGACATTAGTCCAAAAGTTTAAATGGATGAGTCAGACTCTGGTCTTAGTCGTATACTCTACAAACATTAACTAAGTGCTATGAAAATTTGAAAGTGAAAGGTTAGTTTTCTTATGTTTTTAAAAATTTCCGTTTTGCATATGTGGCTGCCAACAATATTTATGATTGAATTTGATGACTTATCTGTATATAGAAGAGCATGATTAAGTGAATCTCAATGATTATTTCGTATAAACAAAAGTATATCATCTATGCATCTGAATTCTGACAAGAATATCTTGAACTGATGACTGCGACATAAATCAACCATTTGAAGATTATTGGACAATAATTCTTAAGTTAACTTCAAAGCAGTTGTTATGCCTGCAGATTGAACATCAAGAAAGAGGTCTTCTATGCTGAGGCATTACTTGGACAATAAGTATGTAACTCTTCAAGAAAACAATAAATGAGCTCTTCAAGTCTTGATAATCTGTGTGATTTGTAAATCTTAACACAAGTTTCTAGAGTTGCTTAAAAGTATGAAATAGGCTCATAGGAGCAGATATCCTGCACATTGTAGCTATAGAAGTCCTCTTCAAAAATAGGTGTTTAACAATGCCATATTTGTCATAATTTCTCTATTAGTTCATTTCCTATTTGAAAGAATCAGAAGTTGAAGTTTTAGCTTTCTCACGTTCTCTGAGGGATATGGTGGAAGTCCCTAGCAGATACATGAAAAATGGAGGAAAGCACCAAACAATTTTGTTGTCTGCTATGTGATGCTATTCATTTTCAAACCAATGGATAATGAAATAATCTTGTTATTCTTCATGCGAAGGAGATGACTCCAAAGGGTGCTACAAAGCTCATCATATTTTCAAGTATTGGCTTCCCAAAGTTACAGTATAGGAGAATTTGAATTTGTGATTAAGCCTTAAATCCTCACTCGCATAAGGCTAAAATAATACTTTTCCAGCAACATGAGAAACACAATGGCTCTAAATTAAATTTCGATTATGCAGAAAGTGGATGGATGTACGTTATGCATAGAAAGAAATGACTGCAGCTATTGCACCCAAAATTCAAATCTCACCATGAGGCATTTTCCATTTCTCGGGCAAGGACATGGTTAAGCCTTAGGCTGGCTGAATCTGAATCTTGGAACGTCGAAAATGAGTAGGTTTTAGTCTGAACGTTCTATCAAGTAATGTGTACTTTGTAGAAGACAATCTGCTCTCAGGGTGTATAACTGATCATTTGGATTTTCAAATCGCAAACGATCTGAAAGATGCAAGTAGGAATTTGGAAATTAATCACGACGAAGGATTTCTAGTAAACAAACCTGAAATTGTTTACGTTAAATGCATTGGATACGTGGATTCACTTTCTTGCCACATCTAATTTCTTCTGTTAGTCATTACATGGCGAGCGAAAAAGAAGAGTACTGCGGGGCCTTTTAGTGTTTCGAACGATATTGGCGTCAAAATTCATCCTTAAACTATGGTATGATGGTGGTTTACCAAAAAACAGTACCGATATCTCGATGAGGGATGCCTCATCAAAGCTTAGTTCAGCCCAATGTCCATATGTTTGGCCTGATTTAACCGAGTTTTGATATTTTTTTTGGGGTAATTTTTAGACTTTAAACTAAGCTGAAACTTTTTTAAAAAGTAATTTTCAAGCTTCGAACCTGACTTAAGCTCAATCTGTTTGACTTGAAATCTTAAAATTTTAAGTAAAAGTAACATCTTAAAGTTCAAAATTTTAACACAAAACGGCATCCTTTTTAGATTTTCAAATGAAATAATAATAATAATTGAACTTTGGGTAATTCAAGCTTGATCGAACTCAAGCTCAGATTACGAGCCTCGAGCCCAATCAAACTTCAAGTCTTGCTCGAGTTTGAGCATAAATTTGTAGGTTCAAGCTAGAGTCTAATCTAACCCAATATCAATATCGATCTCAATAACGGGTGAGTGATAATTTGATAAATGCAACATTTAGCATATTCAATAAGTGTAGGATTAATTCTGGTTAGATCACTAATCTTGATGCGGAAGCGAATTAATCTTTATGTTGCCTTCTGCCCACGTGATCTCAATCTCACGATCACTAGTCTCACGAACACCGTCTCCTCAGTGGCTATTAGAGTCACCGTAAAATTCACGCCTTAAACCTTGCACACACCTATGGCTAATCTGTGAAAGGAATTGATATCTTGGGAGACTAGGATTTTATGATTATTATTATTGTTATCCCTTTTGAATCTCATTTAAACAAATTAAATAGATTGTTCCCTTGCTGTTATTTTCTCAACTGCTCCCAAACGAAACACAACTCTTCAAGTTGATGTCGTGGCCGTTAAAGAAAATACAACATCTCCCACTCGACCACACAAGCCATGTCCGTAACAAAGCAGATTCATACCAATCTATTTCTGACATTTCATACAAGAAATAAGGTGTGCAATAAAAAAATTAACTAGTGTTATATTAAATCACCATCTAACTAACATAACACTTTCATAATAACAGTGTCCCAAATCATCTGAGATCATCAGCAATAGCATACTTCCCTCATGCTATAACAATGTCATCAGATTATATATACTATATAATCGCCCGGGCTAATATGGTGAAGACGGAAGGATTCTTCCTTAGACACATGTGGTATTCCATCTTAGCTTGATTGCTTTTCTAATATATTTCGCTGGACCGTATACATCTTAGCCCTTGAAAAAATATTAAAGTAGCGACACCAAAGCCTTGACTTCATAACACAGTTCTGAGTCAAAGGGCATCATACAGACATAAATGTCTATAGGGGTCACACAGTGACAAAAACAAAAGGAAGCTAATTGTCACTCCGCAAAAGGTCGTTATATAGCACACACAATATGAGATGTGTGTCATGGTATAGCTCCCACTGCCTGGGATACGTCACTATTATATACC
>JANVCL010319179.1:0-17835 GCA_026546855.1 Erythroxylum incrassatum
AACCTAGCATAAGGGTTATCTTGAAGAATTGTCATAATGAGCTTCAATGTATTTTCACGAAGTTTATCAGAACTGCTAATCCTTTTTTGTAGTTATTCATCAGTATCAAAGAAATAGAGTTGGATTCCATATACCTTATAGCTTGTTGGCACTAAAGTGTTAAAGAAATGATAAACTTGTCCTTGAACACAGAATGTATAAACTCCCTTTATGTTTTTTGTAAGGTCATGATCATATCTGGCTCTATACGAAGTGAAAGTTAGATTGTTATTGTATATACGAACATTCTTTCTGAAATGTTCTGATTCTTCGTCACTATTTAGAAACAAAGATTTTAAAACATAAGGCATTTGAGGAGCAACAATTGAAATTTGTCCGAACGAGCAACATAATGATGGAGGTTCAAGATAAAATCGTTTTGAATTACAATGTTCACAATTTGGAATAGAATGGAGCTGTTGAGGTTCAACAGGTAAATTCTGCAAGGATGCTAATGTTGAAGCAAAGGTACTATGATTTTTCCCTTCAAAGATATAAAAAAAGATTATCACTGTGTGGACTAATTAGATTGGAAATAGTTTTAATATATTAAAAAAAAGTTACCTTCATTAATGTGATCAGCATGAATATCAATAGATTGCTGACGTATTTGTCGATAAGATGGTTCATGAGTTGCAAGTTGACCGGTGGAAGGTTCGCTATTAATGAAAGAACCGTTATGTTGATGAATAATGGTTTGGTGAAGTGTTGATGAAGTAGAACTTCTCTTTTTTGCAGCTCGAGTTTCTCTATGTCATCGTAACAATTCTTGTTTTTTATCATTTGCCATTTTAGCTTATTTTTGACATCTTTTAGCATTTCTATCCATATTTAAATACCTGAGGAATCCAAATATTATGAACATCTTTGATCTATCCATTGATGATGTTGGATAATAACATTTGTTAAATATAGACATATATATAGATATATATATAATATAAGTGAATATATATTATAAATCATATGAGAGTAGACATGTTAAAAAATAAAGGTTATATTTATGAGTGTTAACTGTAACAAAAACTTCTCACACAACAGATGTAACAAAGGATAAATTTAATAAAGATTCCATAATGAAGTAGTAATATTTTGATATGCGAATACATAAAGGAAATGATGTAATAAGTATACACTGGATAAAAAAGGTAAGGAATACATTTTAAAAAATATGTAACAAACTATATGTCTAACAAACATGATTGTTAAGCATTTAACAAATAAGGAAATCAAATTTTAAGTTTCAAAAATAATATCGGCTGAATCTAGCATAAGATAAATATAGGGTTAAGAGAACTGAGCACAAAAAATAAGGTAAATTTAGACATGCAAGTCATCAAATACACAAAATTTAACAAGAAATTAATTATGATATAGAGGAGAAATAATACCTGATGAACAAGTATACCAGAGTATTATACAATATGTTTATTTAACATAATTATACATACCTTAGTAGTGGAAGAATGCAACAGAGAATAAGTACGAAACCTTTAAAAAATGAAGTATGAATGCAGTCAGAATAATAAGATCAGGAAAAAATTTTAATGGAAAAAAGGAAACGATATTTACAAAAATTAAAATGAAGCACATTATTTTATCAATTAAAAAAGTAATAATTGAATAACGCTTAAATTTGATAGTTTTTGATTAGGCTTTGATCAATTGTAGTTATTGCTTGTGTAGTTGAGGTGAAATGCTGGAGAAAGGAAATAACGTGACAAAAGAATGGTTTACTGATATGAACGGTTGTTGTTTGTTTGTTGAAATAGAAGACACAACTTTGAGTGTTTTCTTGTTTCTGGAATGGAGGATCTGATCTATTTAGGTTAAACAAGAAGAAGGTAAAACAAGAGGGTAGTTAAGAGAAGTAAAGTTTAGAAGGAGAAATTAGGGTTAAGTGAGAGGAGAAAAGGTTAAACGTTAAAACATAATGGTGTTAGTGGAGTGCGTGTCAGGGCTAAAATTTCAATGTAAGTTATTTTAATCACAAAGAAATGGCGGTAGGATCATTGATTGATAAACGGGTGGAAAAAAAAGACAAGAATGATGACTGCTACATTAAATAGGGTAAAGAGAACCGGATCTGTAAAGTATCTAATCTCTGAAGTAAAGATATGGTAAGAATAGGTCTGTGCGTGAAAACAAATATATTAAGTTATTGGTATCGGAAAAAGGATAAAAGAAAAACAATTGTATTGATCATCCGATGTCGCGGCGAGAATTAACTGGCAAATTAGCAAATTTTTGTTTAACTGTTAATAATTAGGTAATATAGTCTATGCCATTTTTAATTAATTTGAATTAATATATTAATAATTATTTAATTATGTAATAATGAATAGATTGAATTCAATTGAAAATTTTTCTACTGTTTTGTGTGAATCCTTATTTTGTTATAATGAATTGTCCTATCGAATTATAATCGATTTATTATGATCCGATAATAATAATAGAAATTATTTTGAAGGATTTAGATGATTTAAATATAGCAAAAATTTTAGGAAGGATGTTTGCAATTTAATTCATTTGTACAATTTTGCTCTGTTTTTGTTCATATTAAGTGTAAATAAAAGTTAATTTTATGTGATAACAATAATAGTTATCAGGGTAAGGCGATAAGATAGTGTGCTAATTGAATCTCTAAGTATATTTGACTCGATTTAGTTGATGATTAATGAAATTTAACTGTTGTTGTGTTTCTTTCTGATTTTCAACCATGAAAACCTATGCTTTACTATCAAAATGACTTTATGATTAATAATTTTGATGAAAATAAAAAATAATAATATTAGCAAGGGATCAACCATTTTGATAAGACTGAAGAAAACTAAGACGAAGTAGCGGAAGCCAAAATGAAAGGAAGCAGCAAAAGCCAAAGTGAGACAGAAGCAGAAGTCAAACTAAGACGAAGGGGAAGTCAAATTAAGACGAAGCGCGGAGAGAAAAGTAAGACCAAGTGCAAAGACAAAAGTAAGACGAAGTGAAGAAGCAAAAATAAGACAAAGCGCGGAGAGAAAAGTAAGACGAAGGGCGGAGACAAACATAACACGAAGTGGAGAAGCAGAAAAAAGACGAAGCACAAAGACAAAAGTAAGACGAAGTGGAGAAGCAAAAATAAGATGAAGCGCAGAGACAAAAGTAAGACGAAGCGAAGAAGAAAAAATAAGACGAAGTGCGGAGACAAAAGTAAGACGAAGTGCAAACAAAAAAATAAGACGAAGTGCAGAGACAAAAGTAAGATGAAGCGGAGAAGCAAAAATAAGACCAAGCGTGGAGACAAAAATAAGATGAAGCGCGGAGACAGAAGTAAGACGAAATGGAAACTAAAACGAAGGGGAAACTAAGACGAAGTGGTAAGATGAAGCGGAAACTAAGACGAAGTGAAATTTTTTCATTATTCAATTTATTAATTTTATTAATTACATTTATTATTATTAAGGAAACATGATAATTATTAATAAAAATGTAACAGCAAAAAGTATAACATTTTTCAAATTACATAGATTGCAACTGTGAGACTAATAATATGATGGTGAAAATAGAAACATTTTTAAAATTGCATAACCCAATACAACACTCAAGGGTGAAACATATCGAAGTTAGACACCATTTTCTATGAGACTACATTCAGAGAAAGATCGTAAGTCTAAAATTTGTTGAGATGAACTATCAATGGGCAGACATCTTGATTAAGCCATTGAGTGAGGAAAGATTTAGAGAAATCGACACGTCATGACCCAAATGGTTTTCTTATTGTAGAAGATAAAATGTTGTAAGAGTTAACGGTAATAGTAACATTAGTTACAGCTGGTAACTTCTGTCATAAGAAAGTTTTGGAGGGAAAGCGTCTCAAAGCCTTAAGAATACCACCTACTCTAGAACTCTCTTCACATACCCTGACATTGACTTTTGAAGAACTCTCAACAAAAACTTTTCATTACTCTATTTGGATATCAAACCTTCCCTTGCTCTCACTGTCAACTTCAGAAACCAACTTCACCTTTTTGAGGAATACATCTGTGCATTAAGGTCTTTGTTAACCACAGAAACAAATGGAGCAATCGATGACTAGTGGAAAACTTGCTGATTTGGAATCCTTGAAGGAGAACTAGATGGATATCGAACAGGAGATTGTAGTAGCCGAATGGAAGAATTTTTTCAGATAAATGAGGCATTCTACATAAATGAGGTATACGATTTCTGGAAGAACGTTGAGATAGTTGAAAAAAATCTAGTGTCAATTGTCAACAGATTGTCGATCATCGTGATGCTGGAGGGAATCAAGAAGGCTACTGAGTGTCCATGTGTAGGAGTAAAGCTTGCTCACAAGGCTAAATGGATGACTCGAGCTAGCGTGTAGGAGATTCAGATTAACTGACAAATATATGGAAGTAATAACCCAAATGATAAGAAGGTCTCAAATCTTGTGCCGAAGGTTAGGGTTCTACACTTACTTCTCTTTCATTGTGTTTTACAAATAATAGGATCGAGAAATCTGGTGACGACGTTAGATGAGCAATGTTTATTTCATCTACTCAATCGCTAGCCCATGGATCTTCCATATCTTATCTTCCACTATATGATAAAGTCGAAGAAAGACTCGACAGGCCTACCATATGGGATGATGCTGACAAGAATCTTCAAAGATTCTGGAGTTCTCCTAGAGAGAGGAAATAGGATGAAGTTGAATATCAGAAGCATCATCAATGCTTCAACTATTAGTAGAATGAGCTTGAAGAATCTGGAAAGAGAAGAAATAGATTTTGAGACGATAGCAAGGATTGAGGGGGAGCGTGCTAAAAAAGAAACTCCCATAAGAAAATCAAAATCTCAAAAGACAGAGACGCAAGTGACGTTGAAGAGAAAGGGGGAAACACTCTTTTCAGAGATATCCAAGCAAGCAAAAAGGTTGCCTAGAGTATGAACCTTATGTTAACCAGAGGAAAAGAAAGGAAAAGAGTTGACTCACGGTGGAAACTCTGAGATGATAGGACCGAAGGCAACCAGGTTTTCAGTCTCAATTTTAAAGGAAGATTCAGCAAAAGTAGCAAAAGAAGCTGAGACTAAAAGGAGGTTGGAATCTGAGAAGAAGAAAACTCAACCTCAACAATAGGCTCCTAGACTAATTGGAGAGAATAAGAAGCAGAAAACAAGTGAGAAAAAGAACACTCCCACTGTTGTTCAATAGAAGAAAAGGCGAGTTAAACACAACGCAGCATAGGTCAATCCTTCTCAACCATTGAGAAAACAAGATTTAAAAATGAAGATTATTGAAGAAGCTCAACCTGTCAAGAGTACCAGCTCTATAATTATTAGAGAAACCCCGAAAAGGTCAATCAAGGTACAATTTCAACCAATCTTGGTAAATAGTGCTACAATGCATCTGTTGAATGATGGAGAGATAAGGTTGTACAGTGTTCTGTGAGATAAAAGAAGCAAACCGTACCCACACAGATGACAAAGCAGAACTACACTATATTTCTAGTTACAAAAAGAATTGTGATCAAGATTGTACCTGACATACAGCCAAGACCTTACATTGTTCGCAATGTGGAAAAAGGGAAGAAGAAAATGTACCCTGAAGGGATGACGGGTGATTTGACAGAAGATCAGATTGCAGATGAAGTGAGAAACATAGATGAGGCATGTTATGGAGCTCAATAGAAAGGAACCTATGTTTTCCATTACATTTCAAAGGCATCAGGAAGTAATTGTGGTCATCGAACCACTGAGGAAACCTTTGAGGTAGTTGGAAAAATCATAGAGGGGCATTACAGATCCATCAGGATTGGAGATATCAGTTACAATATGGAGACTCTTGTGCACCTCATCATGCACACATTACACCCTTAAGTTCTGTGTCTTAATTTAGAGAGGTCCTACATCTATTTGGAAGACAAGTCCCAAGACTACCAAGCCTTGATGACCTTGATCTCCTGGACCCAAACTTATCTTTCAAACCTCCTGCCTTTACAATCACTAGATCAGATATCATATCTTTAGATGCATATACTATTACTATTGGTTTTGAAGTAGTACAACAGAAACATAATGATTCGTTAGTCAAAGACATTGAAGAAAATGATGATGATCTGCATGCTTCAGTGAGTGACTTGTATAAGAAAGTGGAGTCTATACGACAAGACCTCAAGTCACTCTGCACTAAAATGAAGGAAATGTTTTCTGAAGTTATGAAACATCTTCAGTCATGATCTTTTTGGTCAATAACCAATAGGGGGAGAAAGGCAAAAATAAGAAAGATAAGGGGAGAAAGGAAAGAAAGGTAAGAGATGAGAAGAGAAGAAAAGAACAGAAGAAGAAGAAGAAGAGAATGTATAGAAGAAAGAGATTACAATTGTTTACAATTTTTCAATTGTACATCATCTTATTAATAATACTATCTTTCTAAAAATGATTATTTGTTATCATCAAAAAGGGGGAGATTATTAAGTCAAAATGACTTAACAATTAATAATTTTGATGAAAATCAAATAATAATAATATTAGAGATGGATGAATCGTTTTGGTAAGGCTAAAAGAAATTAAGACGAAGCAGGGGAAGCCAAAATGAGACAAAGCAGCGAAAGCCAAAGTGAGATGAAAGCAGAAGTCAAACTAAGATGAAACGGAAGTCAAACTAAGACAAAGCGCGGAGACAAAAGTAAGACGAAACGCAAAGACAAAAGTAAGACGAAGCGGAGAAGCAAGAATAAGACGAAGCGCGGAGACAAAAGTAAGATGAAGTGCAAAGTCAAAAATAAGATGAAGTGTAAAGACAAGAATAAGACGAAGAGCGGAGACAAAAGTAAAACGAAGCATAGAGACAAAAATAAGACGAAGTGCGAAGACAAAAGTAACACGAAGCGATGGTAAGATGAAGGGGAAACTAAGACAAAGTGGAAACTAAGATGAAGCGAAAGCTGAGACAAAAATAAGACGAAGACCCGATACCACGTCGGATGGATAATCAATAAAATAAATTCTAATTAACTTAAAAAATATTATAATAAATAGATTAATTAAAATTTAGTATTATTCACTAATTAGGCACTATATTTTTGTCATTTTTAAAGTCCTCAACGTTCTTCTCTAAGGCAAAATCGCGCAACACGGTCTTCTTATCTTTTAGCTTTGACTATTTTTTTTAGTTGCAGTTCTAGTTCTAGTTTTCGTTCTAGTTCAAGTCAGAAAAGATTATTATACACGAAAATAAGAGATAAAATGGATTGTTTTTTAGATTTTATATGGAGTGAGTGTTAGGTTATAGTAGTTAATTTAAACAGTAAGATAAGACAACTAAATGGCGTAATTAATTAGTTAAGAATGCAAAATTGATATAGGGGAAAAATGGTTATCTTGTATATCTAAATTAATGATAAAAGTAAGGCTTGCAAAGTAATAGTGTAATTCAATAAGGGCCTAGAAAATCAACAGCGTCAGATAACAATAAAAAAGATTACAAAATAAAATAAGGAAACGGATGAAACAAATACAAGAAATAAAGAATTTTCTAACGGCAATGCAGAAGATGCAGATGATGAAGGTGGAGTTGTGATATGAATTCCTTAGCTCTGCCAAACTATATGAATTTTCTTATTATGATTATTATATATATTATATAAAAATAATAACAAAAAACTTATAGTTGGTCTGTACACACAATAAAACCCACGCAAAGACAAAAAGGAAATATAAGAAAAAACTGAAAGAGAAGCAAAGGAGGTCAGAGGAAGGCCAGGGTTGAGAGCTAAAGAAAGAGAGAGAAAACTTTGTGCAACTTTATGTTAAGAATGTATTTGGCTTAGGGACCACAAGCTTTTTATAGTCAGTTTTGACTTACGATCCATTATGGATCCATTAATCATAATGACTCATAATGGGCTTTTATACATCAGGCCCATACTATTACTTAATTAATATTTTTGTGGCCCAATGAATTTACCAAATTAGATCACATTTTATTAGGCCTATAACCAAGATAGAAATCTATGTATAAATATTTACACACGTGGTCCATAAAATTCCAACAATCTCCCACTTGGGCTACGTGCATTTTCGGATAATTTACATAGAGGAAACCTTAGTGTGTGCAAACTTGCTATCTCGTTCTAGAAATATACCAAAACAATCTAGTCCATCAATTTTACTAGTGTAAGATCAAAGCAGTTTTTGTGATCTAATTTTGTGACTAAACCGAACAATTGTCACAATACTAGTAGAATCAATGACATAGATCAAACATGGATGCGTAGCATGGAAATTACATGTGATGTGATCATAATCATGTATATTTCTAACTGGTCCAAAATTTGTGACTCAAAAGTCGCAAAACACTTTCTAGCCTTATGCAACACCGCAACAGAAAGTAATTTCATATGTTCAAAATTTTCAGATAAACATAAAATTCATTAGATTTTATAAACTGAAGTCTATACAGAAAGATAACTTTAGATCTTAGAAAATTAAACCTTAAAACATAAAATTTATATGTCAAAGAACATACATAGAAGTAAAATATTAACTCCCACTAAAGTAACATGCTTGATTGACCAACTACACCTATATTGGCCACATGTACATGAAACACTGAAGGTGGCAACCTTTTGGTGAGTGGGTCTACGATATTGGAGTTTGTACCAATATATTCTATAGACACTTGAAGATTCTGAACCCTTTCTTTCACAGCCAAATATTTGATGTCAATATGATTTGATTTCGACAAACTTCGGCAATTATTTGAATATAGCACAACAGCTTCATTATCACAATAAATCTTTAGTGGTCGTTTTATATCATCAACCATTTGCAGCCCAATGATAAAGTTTCGCAACCATATTCCATGACATGATGCTTCATAGAAGGCTATATATTCTACCGTAGAAGAAGCTACAAGTTTTTGTTTTTCACTTTTCCATTAAACAACTCCACCCATCATGAAAACATAACATGAGGTGGATCTTCTGCTATCTAAGCATCTAGCGTGATCGAAGTCAATGTATCCAACGATTTCCAATCACTCTGACCGTTTGTATGTGAGCATATAGTCCTTTGTTCTTTGTAAATGCCTTGTAACCCTATTTGCTGCTTTCCAATGATCCATTCTCAAGTTACTCAAATATCTGCCCAAAATCCCTGTTATGAACGTTATATCCGAATGTGTACATACCTGTGCATACATGAGACTCCCTACAATCGAAGCATAAGGGATTTTATTCATCTCATCTTTCTGTGTGTCCAATTTAGGACATTGGAGCAAACTAAACTTATAACCCTTGGAAACAGGAGTGTCTCCCGGTGCACAATTCTGCGTGTCATATCGGCTTAGCACCTTAGCAATATAGGACTTTGAGATAAACCAAGTATACCTCCTTTACGATCCCGATGGATCTGTATACCCAAGACAAAAGATGCAGCACCAAGATCTTTCATTTCAAAAATCTTTGACAGAAATTTCTTGGTTTCATGCAATAGACCCATATCACTGCTTGCTAGTAGAATATCATCTACATATAACACCAGGATAATAAAGTTGCTCCCACTGAACTTGATATATATGTACTGATTAACAATGTTTTCCTTAAAACCAAACGAAGTTATCACTTGATCAAATTTACAGTACCATTGACGGGATGCTTGCTTTAAACCATAAATGGACTTCTTAAGTTTACAAACAAGATGCTTTGAATCATTGGATTCAAAATTTTCTAGTTGCGCCATGTATATTGTTTCATCAATATCTCCATTGAGAAATGCTATCTTTACGTCCATTTGATGTAGATCTAGATCACAATGAGCTACAAGTGCCATAATGATTCTTAAAAAGTCCTTTGATGAAACTGGAGAAAAGGTCTCTTTATAATCAATGCATTCCTTCTGAGTGAAGCCTTTGGCGACTAAGCGTGCCTTATAACTTTCAATGTTACCACGCGAGTCCCTTTTGGTTTTAAATATCCATTTTCAACCAATCGGTTCTGCTCCTTTAGGCATCTCGACAAGATCCTAAACGCCATTGTTTGCCATTCAATTCATCATGGCTTCAATCCACTTAGTAGAGTTTTAACATGATTTGTCTTGACTTACAGATGTCTGATCATCCCCCACCCCAACGTCAAATTCATGTTCATTGAGATATACAATGTAGTCATCTAATATTGCACTTCTCCGCTTTCTAGTGGATCTTCTAATAAGCACTTCTAATTGAGGTTGTTGATTTTCATTACCTTAAATAGACAATGTTTCCTTATCAATAGTAGGAGGTATAGCAGGTAAAATTGTGTTTTCAACATTATCCTGATTTACAATTTGAATAGGGTCAGGTATAGTTATCCCATCACTTTCAATTGTAACTGTAGTGGGAATGTTAACACACTCCTAAAACACAATATCTTTATTTTGATTACTTCCACTGTAATCAACTTCATCAATAAATTTGGCATTCCCTGTTTTGAGTTATAGAACTTAAAACCCCTCAATTTTTTCGAGTAACCTACAAAGTAGCAACTAATAGCTCTTGAGTCCATTGTCTTTTCATTCAGCCTATAAGGCCTAGCCTCAGCTAGACAACCCCAGACATGCAAGTGCCTAATATTAGGCTTCTTACCTGTCCACAGCTGATATGGGGTTTTAGTTAGTACTTTACTAGGAACTCGGTTTAGGATATAAACTGTAGTTTTAAGTGCTTCACCCTAAAGTAATTCTGGTAAAGAAGAATGAACAATCATACTTCTCGTCATGTCCTTAAGAGTTCGATTTTGTCTTTCAGCCACACCATTTTGACTGGGAGTTGTAGGTATGGTGTACTGAGCAACGATACCACACTCAGTCAAATATTTGACGAAGGGTCTTTGACGTTGTTCACCTGATACATCATATATACCATAGTATTCACCACCACGGTTAGACCTGACAGTCTTTATTTTCTTGCTTAGTTTATTTTCAACTTCAGCTTTGAAATTCTTGAACACATCTAAGGATTGTGACTTCTCATGAATTAAGTAAAAATAACCATATTGAGAGTAATCGTCTATAAAACTGATGAAGTATTATCGTCCATTCCATAAAGTCGTAGGGAACGAACCACATAAATCTGTATGAATCAGTTCTAATAGTTCATTACTCCTGTTGGCACCTGTTTTCCTTATGTTTGTTTGTTTTCCCTTTACACATTCTATACAGACCTCAAGATCTAATAAATCAAGGGAATTGAGAATTCCTTCAGACACAAATCTTTTTTTTTTCTATTTAGAGATGTGACCTAATTGCTTATGCCACAACATTGATGAATTCTCATTAGTTATGTTCTTTTAATACCAATTTTACTTGAGTGCAGGATTCCATAATGACTAATTTTCTTAAAATCTAGTTTGTATAATTTGTCAACACGAGTGCCGGTTGCTACAACTTGAGAATTTAGAGAAACAACACATTTACCATTTCCAAATAGACAAAAGTAACCAGAGTTGTCCAAATTAGAAACAGAAATTAAGTTCCGTCTAAATGACGGCACAACAAAAGTTTCATCTAAATCCAAATAAACACCAGACTCTAATTGAATTCTAAAATAACCAATAGCTTCAACAACAGCTTTGTTGCCATTTCCCACATAGATGTATTTTTTACCATCAGTTGGCTTTCGAATCCTGAGGCAATCTTGCATAGTGACACTTATGTGAGTGCTAGCACCGGTATCCATCCACCAAGTGTCAATTGGTACTAAATCTAAATTAACTTCAGAATAAACAAAGTTGAGAAATATACCTTTCTTAACACGCCAGCTGTCGTACTTGATAAATTCTTTCTTTACGTGACCCGGTTTCGTATAAAAGAAACAAAGAATAGTTATATTATGTTTCTTTTATGCACCTTGCACTATTCTAGAGTTTGCAATTTTTTACCTTTCTTCCTTATCCTCATATTGGAATTTCCTTGAGAAGTTGTTGCTAAATGAGCGCTTTCAGTCTTCTCTTGTTTTAGCCTCTCTTCTTGTACACATTGAGCTATATGCTCATTTAGGTTCCACTTCTCCTTTTGAGTATTGTAGGAGACTTTGAACTGATTGAATTGTGCAGGAAAGGAAATCAAAACCAAGAGCACGAGTATGTCATTAGACAACTCTAGCTTAAATGCCCTTAGCTTTGTGACAAGATTAGACATTTCCATTATGTACTCCCTGATGTTTCCTTTTCCCTTATAGCACATTGAAATAAGCTTGGTTAGTACAATGCTTGTTTCGACCTTTTCGTTTGTAGTGAATCAGTCTGAAATTTGCTTAAGGAAACTTTTAGCATCAGCCTCATCAGGAATTCCACCTCTTATGGAGTCCAGAATGGAATGCTTCATGATCGTCAAACTCATGCGGTTTGCATGTTCCCACTTCTTGGATGGAGCTATCTGATCAGCGGTACTGATGCTAGTCAGAGCTGCAGGATGTTCAAATCTAAATGTAAAGTCTAGATCCATGCAGCCGAGCACAATCATTATGTGCTCCTTCCATTTTTTGAAGTTTGTGTCGTTAAGCACGAGAAACTATTCATGTTGGCAGAAATTGATGATACTATAAGAAAGAAAACAAATAAAATGCTCACAATTAGTTAAGAAGTCAAAATAGCAAAATTTGTAAAGGGGGTGATTACAAGATCCCTAGCATAACATTATTATTCAGTTTTTGGACAAAAATAATAATTTATAAATGGTACTCTTGGTCATAGTAAAAATATTGAAACTAAAACAACCTAATAATGTACCTTTCTTTGGACCGACGCATTGTCAGCATGTTATGCCAAATGCTTCACATAATTTAATACTATTTATCGTGCCAAAATAACCTTCCTTTGGGTTGATTATTTCGCAGTGATGCTATAAAAATTTACTTACTATCTGGCCAAAATAACCTTCCTTTGGGCCGATTATTTTGCATATATAAAATTAAATTACCAGTCATCTGGCCAAAATAACCTTCCTTTAGGCTGATTATTTCGTATATATGAAACATGCATTCTCATTCTAAATTAATAAATTTTACCCAACAGAGGTTACTTTGGCAACATATTGGTTCGATCTATTTAATTCAAAATGATAAGCACTTAAAGTTTAGATAACATTAGGTAATTTAATTATAATTAAAAATGGACATTTAATTTACCCCAATTTTGACTTCAATTAATTATTACAAAATTATAATCTTAGTCCGTAATAATATTTAAATTAAATCAAAATAACTTTAACCCAAACTCATAGACAACCATCACGGCGTACAAAGATAATAAATATATTCTGAGCCACAGTTAAAGATATGCATGGCTAGCTTAGGCCGTTGAGCACAAGGCTCTTAACACTTTTTTCATAGGGTCGAATCCCACAGATGACATGTATTGTCTTCCAATGTATAAATGGGTGAGGACTAAATAAATGGTAAGGAAGTCTATGAGACTTGATAAATAAATTTTTTAAAAATTGATAGGTTAAAACACGGATAAGACCATAAGACGCGCCTCTCCATGCATAAGGGTTGCACACTAGAGAGTTAGTTCCGCTAGCAAATGCAGAAACGGTGTAAGCATCAACGTCAAAGAAACACTCTGACGAAATGGTGCAAGCGTGAAACGCTTAACGAATGCAGAACTGTCAGGGAGTTATCCCTGACCTCTGCCAGGTCATAGACCCGATTTGGAGGACCCGAATGTAAAAACGGGTATGTAAAAATTGAAAGCCAAATTATAACATATTGCCGTGATATCAATGTTTTGACATCAGCAGCGTTTGCTTGCTTTCCAATTAATCTTAGACTAGATAATCAAGAAATCAAAACATTTCTACCCAAAATTTCTATCTCTGTCGATTATAATTAAGAAAACAATAAATAACAACCCAAAATAAAAAGACCTCAAATGATAAATCTTAGTTCATTTTTAATACCATAAACATACAAAATGGAGTGAAAAATGAAACTGAATATCATGTTGAAACAATATACGTGATGAGGCTCTAATACCACTTGATAGAAATTTAGCCTTATGATTATTATAATCAGAATTCTAAACATTTAATCAATTATAATCACACGCAGATTGAATAAACAATGATGTATGTACAATAAAAACACTAACCTTGATCTATTATACAGCGGAAGCGTAAAAAGAAAAACTTGATGGATTTGTGTTCTTCCAAGCCAAGATTCAGAAACCGAATGAATTCTCCTTATGGAACGGAGAAAACTAACATAACCTTTTTTAGAGAAAATGTCAAGAAGAATCTGACTTGGGGACCACAACCCTATTTATTGTCAGTTTTAACTTACGGGTCATTGTGGACCCATTAACTACAATGACTCATAATGGGCTTCTACACATCAGGCTCATACTAATAATTAATTAATATTTCTATAGGCTCAATTAATTTACTAAAGTTAAATGACATTTTATTTGGCCTATAACTGATATAGAAATCTATGTACATATATTTATACATGTGGCCTTTAAAATTCTAACATAGAGGTCTAGATGATCTCACTTTGTCTTAATGACTTTAAGTTTAAATCTAAATCACTGAAGCAGAATAAGATCTCTGCAGAAATTGTATCAACTCGTTTGAGTGTAGCCTTTAATTGTTGAGTCAAACCATCAAATTTAGAATCAATCCATCAAAGGCAAGCCTTAAGATTTTATGCCCGCGAATAGAAAAACTCTGATACCAACGTGACAACCCCTGGTTAGAGGACTCAGAAAATACCTACAAACGCATAGGTGGTGATTTTGGATGAAATATAAGTTAAAGCATAAAAGTATCTAGACTTAATAGAAGAGGAGCTAGCTTGAGCAAACCACCAAACATAATGCCTTCCTCGAGAATAAAGTCAAGTTAGGATAAAAAAGGTTTGGGGTGAGTCATCATGTCAATGGGCTGAAACAAAACAAATAAGGTAAAAGTCAAGGTAATCAAAGTCATAA
Source organism: Erythroxylum incrassatum (assembly GCA_026546855.1). NCBI lineage: Eukaryota > Viridiplantae > Streptophyta > Magnoliopsida > Malpighiales > Erythroxylaceae > Erythroxylum > Erythroxylum incrassatum. The sequence continues at coordinate 14,988 of JANVCL010319179.1, forward strand.
AGGTGGCACATATATCTCACAGCTTCCTATTTCTTCAAATTAAATCTATAATCACTTTCAAAAAAATTATGTTGCAGACCCAACTAAACCTATTCTTTATAAGGCCTCTTGAAAAAGTACCAAGTTAGATATCATTGTGATTATGGACATAAAATTTAAAAAAAATTATGACTTAAGAAAAATGGTATAAGAGTTTTTTAATAAAGGGAATTGAAGGTAATTCCTTAAAGACAAGACAATAAGAGAGAGGTTACTCAAAAATATGAACAATTGAGTTATTTAGGCCTCTAGAAAGTATTAGAAAATATACTAGAAAGAGCTAACAAAGGAAGAGCCATGACTAGGGTGATGTGTTTATAATTTTAGGAGAGCTCATAATGACAAAATCATAATTTAAGAAAGAGGCTTATCATGAAAAAGAAGTGGCATAAATACTCACAAAGCTACAAAAGAGACAATACATATTTTTTATGATTTTGAAATTCATATTTACATAACCCCATTAATGATCATTGTAGCTTTAGTAGGTAATTATTATATGAAATTTATATTGATTGATAATGGCATTCTAATTGAAATTTTATTTTATGAATTAAATTTTTATCTTAAGGCTTCGAGTCAATAAAATTGGTGTCTGGTCATCTTCACATTGCTTCAAACCCCCTACTAGGCTTTGCAAAAGGCATGTTTTTATATAAAGCATAATTATCCTTCCAGCAATTTTAGATGAGCCATCCTTATAATTTACCATTGTCAAAGATTTTATGTTATATGTATAACTATGTACATTTACAAAGTCATTCTTGGAATACCTTTGTTATATGTTTCCTTATCAATAACCTGAGAATTCCCTATACTAAAAAAAGTCAAGGATATGGGGATAAAGTGTAGTCAAGACAATGCCATGTTGCCTTCTTAAAAAAATTGGAAGTCTGCAAATTTTATAACTATAGAGGAGTTGCTTGAAGTTATTTTATGTTTTGACTTCTCAAATATTATTTTGTTTGCAATGCCATCAAGCATATTTAGGGTGCAACATAGTGTAAACATGGAATACATTCATTGATTTAAAATAGGTAAAAGTCCTTGTTAAATCATAACTTTTGCAATACAATATTGGTGGAAAAAGTATATTTTTAATCCTAATATTTGTACCAAAACATTGGTTATCCTATCATTTTAAAGCACTCAAAAAGAACTTTAACATTTTAAACCTATTTAAATTTTGCTCTAAATTAACAAAAAGTTTAATTAAATTATATTTCTAACAGTTAAGTAGCAAATCCTTTTTATATTTTATTATTTATATAGGATCCATATTGTCACGTAGACATCAAGTGGTAATATGAGTCTCACTCACTTAATTTAAACTGTAAGAATTTCAATTATCCTTAATTTTATATTAATCATAATAAAATTTAATTAATATTAATTAATCCTAATTAAATTAAATTAAATATTAATCCTAAATAATCTTAATTAGACCTAAATAATTCTAGATTCACATTTATTTTAATTTAACCTAATACTAATTTTAGATTAGTAACTTCATTGCCAAACAAAAGTTTTCTTCTTTTATGGAAGCCCTAGCTTCCTTGTTTAATGCTTAGTTGCCCAAATCTTTATCAACCGCCCAAAACATTGTCTTCTATTAAAATCGTTAACAACCATTAGTAATCACAAGAAACATGGTTGATGGGTTATTGACTAGGTTAGTGAGCAGATTATTTAACATTTCTTTGGCTTTATCATACTACAATAATTTTGTTTTTGAGTGTAGTTCCTTTGTTCAATAAAAGTGGATCATCTAGCATAGCTTTTTTCATATTATGGTAATAAAGCATCTCACATATAAGTAGTTATAGTAACCTTTAAAGATTAAGACAAGAATCATCTTAGTCGTAGGAAAAACAATGAAAGGTAATAGAAGTTTTACAACACATCACCCTAGAAATAATTAGAGCTAATTAATTTCTTAATATTAATATGAAATTAGGGATAATTGAGATAATTATGATTTAACTTAAGTAGGTAGGGCCCCTAGTATCACATGGCTTCTATGTGGCAGTATGGATTTAATATAAGCAATAAAAAATAAACACGTGCCACATTAACAGTAACATGAAATTAATTGGTAGAAGTATAACTCACAAAAGATTATGTTAATTTAGGGTTAAATTTATATGATTTTGCAATGTTACGGTTCTTTTGGATGTTATAAAACATTAGGGTTTAACTTTAATTTTAGCATAAATATTAAGGTTAAAAATATACTTTTGTAAAATAAAACTTAGACTTTAATGTTTTAGAATGTACAAAAAATCTTATTGATTCAAAATTATATCAGTTAAACCTCTAACTGACAGTAGCAACCCACATTCAATAACTAAAAAGATGACCATAAAGAGAGAATCAAAGGATTACAAGATGAAAAATTGCTTCAGTTATGAATTTAAAGGTGAATATCTAAAATATCTAAAAGAATGATGCAATGTCTAAATCTATTTTAAAAAAAGGTTATACAATACTTGCATGTTATCTAAACTCACATGAATTTTGACATTTTTTTTAATGCCATTATGAACTTTTTGAATTGTATCTTCTTCTAATAGAGTTGTGTTGGGTTCCGTTTCCAGAACCCAACTCTTGAAGAAAACCATAACTATTATTGCTTCATTTTCTTGCTCTGATACCAAAACATGTTGGGCACCATTTTCAGACCCCAACCTCTTACTCCGATAATCAAAAATTCGCATACTTTAAATCGTTGAAAAGTTAGAAATCAACTTAGTCAAATTCCTCATAGATCAATACCAAATTTATCCCAACTTCACTTCCTTTATTACAA
>JANVCL010319498.1:0-17831 GCA_026546855.1 Erythroxylum incrassatum
GTTGTTGCTGCTGCTGTTATTGTTGTTGTTGTTGTTATTATTATTATTATTATTATAAGTTATATGTTTTTTATTAGAGTTATAAACTTGATTTTTGTAGAATTAAATATCTAAAATCTAAATTCTTATAAGAATGTTCAACGAAATACTAAGATATATAATATTCATACCCTTATAATTTTTTTAAAGTCATGTCCTTATAAGTCATTTTACACATAAACAGCTAATACTAAACAGCTAATTTTACCAAACATCAAATGACAAATAGCTAATGCAATCCGCTGGTCAAATTAGCTGATGGAATCAGCTATCAGCTAACAGCTGATAAAATCTACTAACAGCTAATACAATTAGCTAATTATCAAACAAGGCCTATCTTATCTCAAAATTAGGGGTCAACAGCCACCCAACAACACAGAGAGCCCTTAAGATCCTCTGTCTTAATAATAAATGGCTTGGATGAGAGGGGTAGAGAGGCCAGGATATTTGAGAACAGAGGAATACGTCCCAACGGAGAGAAGCAACAAACAAAAAATGGAGAGCACCAACGTAACGAAAAGAAGCAACACGGAATACCCTGAAGGGAGAGGATCAGCGACGGAGTCCCAAATTAAGTTTTGGGGATAACTAGAAATTGGTACTTAGTTGTAAAATATTTGCTATATTTCTTTATTAATTTTTAATCAAAACATAAAACAATGATTGACATGATTGGCAATTAGGGTTTTGGAAAGCAGCTGTAGGAGCATAGAGGTGGAGGACTTGAGGCCTAAGGGGTTTAGTGATGTTCTTTGTTGTTAGTAGTAGAAGAGAGAGAAACAGTCAAGAGAAGAGATGGAGAGTGAGAACGAAGGACTAGTGAGAACAGTGGAGATTCCAGGAAGAGGAAGGGGTGTGGTTTCTTGTAAGCCCCTCAGAGCAGGCCAAATCGTCCTTAGAGACTCTCCAATCCTCCTCTACTCTGCTTCACCGTTGACAACCCAACAACATTCATCCTACAACTACTGCAACAACTGCTTTAGAAATTTACAACATCAACAACAAATTACCTTCTTGTCATGCCCAAATTGCTCCAATCATCGTTTCTGCGGCTCTGCTTGTTTATCTGCAGCCACTTCCTCTTCCCACTCTCCTTGGGCCTGCCAATGTCTTTCCCGCCTCCGCGATTTCCCATCCCTGCATAATCAACCCCTGGAGCGCCACCTTCAACTCCGCTTTCTCGTCGCCGCTTATAATCTTGCATTTTTCAACCCATCCCATTTCCAATCCTTATTGTCTCTCCAACCCCATTCCAGTCATACTGATAATGTTGATGAGGAGATCCAATTCCTTCATTCCGTTATCTCCACTTTATGCCCTCCTTCATCTAACACTTCCTTTTTCGACTTGCAACTTACGTCCACTCTATTGACTAAAGACAAGCTCAACTCTTTTGCCTTAATGGAGCCTTTCAGTGTCGACGGGCAGAGGTCTGTTAGGGCCTACGGTGTTTACCCCAATGCGTCTCTCTTCAACCACGATTGCCTTCCTAATGCTTGTAGGTTTGACTACGTGGATTCGACTGTTGATGCCAATAATACTGACATCATTGTTCGAATGATTCATGATGTCCCTCAAGGGAGGGAGATCTGCTTGAGCTATTTTCCTGTCAATTGGGATTATCCCACCAGGCAGAAAAGGTTGCTGGAGGACTACGGGTTTTATTGTCAATGTGATCGGTGTAAAGTCGAAGCTAATTGGTCCGATAATGATGATGACAAAGATGACATTGTTGTTGATGAGAACGAGGTGATGGACGACGATGAAGATGAGGAGCATGTCGATGATGACGTGATGGAGGCAACCGAGGAGGATGTTGACTCCAACTTTCCTCATGCCTATTTCTTTGTGAGATACATGTGTGATCGTGAAAATTGTGGGGGCACTCTAGCTCCTTTGCCTCCATCCGACCCTAGACCATCTAGTCTTTTGGAGTGTAATGTCTGTGGTAACTTCAAGAAAGATGAAATCGTTGATGCTGATGTGAGGGGCGCTTCATAGGCTGTGTGAGTGCTTTTACTCATGCTTCATTGCTCACTAGTTTGTTAGTTTTACCTTTTTTAAAGACTTTTAGTTGTTCTTGAGCGAGATGCAACTATGATAATGGATCAGTCACTTATATGAACTGATTCTTTAATAATTCTGTTTATGCCCCTTTTGCAATTGATCATAATATAAGTCCAGGAATATTGTTTGGTGGTGATGGTAATGAGGACAAATTCGTACAATAAGGGGAATACATTTCACGTGGTTGGGATATATAAAATGCGTAGCTTTTCTTCCGTCCATTGCTCCCCTCCTAGATTGTGCAAATTGTTATACCATCAACGACGAACCAAGGTTTCTTTAAGTGAAAAGCCCGTCCTCAGCATTTCAAAGCATCAAAAAGAAAGGGAAAGCAAGTACTTTTGTTTGTATTTCTTGACCTTTTCCCTTTCTTTACCTTGCCCTTGCTTCTGATAAAAGCTACCTGTAAGAATTTTGTTGACTACTTCCAGATAGCCTTGGCACTACCTTTAGTGGCCTTAGCACCACCTTTAGTAGCAGATAAATGGGTTGTTGGTGGACCATCCGAAGCTACGGCAACACTTGTATTCTACAATATAGGATTACTCGTCTGCATTCTTGCTCCATTCCCATACCACTTAGAAGCTAGCTTGTGATTGGAATAAAAGTATTGATAATATGTTCACATCATGATTATTCATTTAAATGTATATTTAATGGAGCGAACGTTTTCTTTTTACATTTGGTACTCCCTGTACTGGTCAATTCTATTTCGATTCTTAGTTATTTAGCAACAAGTTCATTTCCTCAAGTCCCTAGCAAAGTTCACATTTTGGAATTGAGTTCTAATAATACGGCCTAAGCACAAAGGTCATAAACTCGAGTTTTTAACTTCCTCGCCTGTTTCAAATATGAACAAAGAAACATTATGTGGAGGATTTCTTAGCATATTTATATGTAACACAACTTTAATTATGCAAGAAAGAACTGAATGTACTATCTTTATGATTGCAACCTCTTGTAATGATGTTCTGCAGTTATCTCATGTAGCTCTGTCGGGAATGGCATGTACAGTGTTGGACTGGTTCAATTGTTTCAAACAAGCGATATCGATCCAGGATATTTTTCCTTTAAGTACTACTGAGAATAATACATAACCTCTTTGTCTTTTCGGCTGTCTTGTTTTTAACAAATGGATGCAGACATGGATGGATGTACACATAAAATCTTCAAAGTATCTGTCTTCAAAAAATCTGCTAGCACGTACTTGCACAACTTGGGTCCAAGTCTTTGCTTTTGTTTTAAGCTGACAATTTTAGTACAGATTCCATGCTTCGAAAACTTCAAAATGTTGCAGTGAGGAGTTGAAACCTGAAAGTGGTGTACCAAGATCAGATGGGTGGGTTAATGTCTCATTAAATGATACTAATGAGTTATGGTTGCAGGTTTTTTGGGATGGTAATTCTTTATTGTGATTGTCGTGCAAAGTAAAGTAGAGGAAAATATCAGCCGTGCTGGGGCAGGGATGCATTAAAATTTTTGACTTTTCTGCCATACGAAAGCTGTCATGTATTTGATGCAGGGGCCCAATTAAAACATTTCAAAAGGAGGATTTGATGTTGCCGAGGATCTTATGGTCGCAGAAATTGGGAAGCCAAGATTGTGAAGTCCTGAATTGGTGAGCAAAAGAAAGAAAAAGAGAAAATTTTGATGAAAACGTGAAGCAAATAAAGTTGTGCTTCATCAGCTCAGCATATATACTTTGCCCACTTTGCAACTACTTTCTGTTGATTGATGCATCCCTCTTCACATGTATCTGCTGTTATTATTACGGCGGAAGGAGGAATCGACTTTTTACCAGATTTTTTTTTTAAAATCTAACATGAACCCCTTTTTTATCTACATTCACCTTTGTCGGTTTGCTGACGAAGAAACCCATTCAAAGTGTGGTAGGGAATCCGCTTCGTGGAAAGGTACGGTGTGAAATGTCATAGTCTCCTACTACTGTAGGCTCAGTCTTGGTCACTTTTAGAAGAAAACTTTTTTTTTGGCGAGGTATTTGAGAAGAGTTTTAATTATTAGAAATTTCTTTAATTCATTCGTACTCAAACTAATTCAGTTTGAATCGGGTAAATCCTTTGTGAGAAGTAAAGTTCTGGTTTTAAGTTTTAAGCAGTGTTTTAAAAATTGAACCGAATCGATAGGTCGAACTGAAGAACCAGTGAATCGGAGCATAAAACGATTTGCTTTAGCCCGTATTTTTTGTGAGTGATTTATCCATGCATTTTACGATTGCACCGGTAAAAATTGTTAAACCGGTGAAAGAAAGAACCGGCCGATCTATTTAAAATGCATTGATTTTGATGATTTCAACTTGAATGAATATTATGATTAGTGATTTTTTTAAATCTTTTTGATGAAATATGACTAGTGAGTTTTGTTATATTATTTTGTGTTGTATTTGGCAAATTTTTTTTAAAATTGTATATTTTAATGTTTAAAGGTTTAAGTTTACATTAGATAAATAAATAATTAAATAACATGTTTAAAAATTATCTTATATATATAATATATAAAATAAAAATTTATATATTTATTAATTACCGGCTCAATCACAGTTAAATTCTGATTGAATCATTAACTCTTGAATCAGTTATCTTTCCGATTCAACGCTGATCTAATTTTTAAAATATTAATTTTAAGCGAGTACATATATAATAACAGTTTAAACTTCCGAAGTCACTTAAGTAAAAAATGCTCCTTATTCACCAACGCCCTGGGATTGAAGGGAACGTGTATTACGTGTGCATTGATGTACTGTATCAACTTTGCTTGGTGAGACAATGGTGAATGAAACACGACTCATACATGTCAAAGCTGGTATCTGCCAAAGGTAAAGTCTCTTTTTCAGGCTTAGGATTCTAATGACTTGGACTAATCTAATTGGAGTTGCGTAAACTAAAGAGAACACGCACTTGGAACTAACTAATGCGAGGGTGACTTTTAAAAGTGAATAATTATGTTTAATTTGGTTAAGTTTTAATTATAAAATTTAATTAACTCAAATTTGATTTAATTGAGGTATAATTATGAAAAATTAATTAACTTAAAATGAAATTAAAAAATTGAATTTAATTTTGTTTTTTCTAAATATGGGATCCAAATCTTGAAAAGATCTTAGATTTAGTTCAACTTGATGTCAACCTATTGTGGGGGGAATATATGCCATGTTTTATAGATTCTCTTAAGGTGGATGATTAAAATATTCAATCAGTTCAGTCTGTTTAACCGTAAAATTTTTGAACTGTTTAATTTTTTGATTCGATTTATTTTAATAATTTGTTGTTAAAATTAATTAATTTATTAGTTAATCGATTAATTTTATTAATTAATAAGTTTATATAAATCAATTAATTTTTTAATAATATAATTTTTAATTAAACTTTAAATTATTAGATGAAAAAGAAAATTTCCTTTTTATTATATTTTAAATTTTTAATTTTATTCGATCTTTAGTCAATTCTATAACAATTGAATTTTTTAAATCTTAAAATTTTTATTTTATTAATCTTATAATTAAAAAAAAGTTGATATGGTACATTTTTTATGGGACTCGTATACTTTGTTCTAACCATTTACACATAAAACGACATTATTTTAAGATAAAAAAATCAAAAAGGTTGTAATAAGATATTTGAAGCGTTTACATATAAAATGACGTAGTTTTGAAACTAAAATTAATTTGTAATAAACCCCTCGTACAGGAGAGAGCGAGACGTGCAAAGCACTGGACTTGAACACTTTAGTTTAATCGATCCCTTAGTTCTCTACTTAGTTTAATCGATCCCTTAGGTCTCTACTAGGTTCCCCAACCCTATGACTTCAACTTAGCTCCTGTCCAATGTACTACGAAACAAAAGTAAACGAACAATGTCAATAGATTGGGACGTCTCACGTCCTGAGGATGTCAAAAAGTAGAAGTTCAACAATGAGGGGTGACCAGTTGAAGAGAAATAGGCATGTTTCTATTGATGATTTTCTAGTTTTTTAGGCACAGCTTCTTAATCAATTTAATTACGGACGCTTCGCTTTTAGTGATAGTATGAAAATTGAAGTTACTAAGAAACTTGGGAGCTGATGAGAACTTGATGTTGAGCAAGAGGGAGCCAGTGATCAATCATCAGCTGAACAATCAAGTATATGAAGACTCCTCGTACGCAGAAGTATACAGGTTACGTAGGAACCTGAGAGATTTTGGAGTTTCAGATTTATATCCTCTAAGCTCTTAGGGTGGGGTCGTAAGGGCTTAAGATTAGTCTGACTAAGCCAAGATACCTAATGTAATCAATTAAAAAAAAGTAGAAGCTCAATGTGCAGATGTATTAGTTGGAAGTTTTTTTAATTATTTATATGAAGTTATAGGTTTGAACTGTTTTTATGTGTGCAGTTGTTTAAAATTTAAGGTCAAATTTTTAACTTTTATAAGGACCTGTCAAATTCAAACGAGGATTAATTTAAAATCAAATAACTTTAAAAAACTTTTTTATAGTTAAAATTTTCTTAAAACACATTCATTAAAAAATAAAAAAGTAGCACAATGGCAAGGGAGAGGTGTGAAGCATACCTGTAAATCTTAAATTATATATGAATACTTGTCGCCGACACCTGTCTGGGGAGTAAAAAAGTACGATACGAGCTAGAGTCCAAAAATAAAAAGGTTAAAAAGCTGATATTTCAGTCGGAAGCGGATACGGCAACTGATACACTGCCATCCGTTACTCTCCCCCGCCTTTATTCCCTTATCTTATCATCGATTCTTTTCTCTCTTTTGTTTTTCCGTGGCTCCTCTCCTCTTTTTTATGGTCGACGCGGTTTAGTATATAGCAGTACAGGACACACATTAATTCTTTCTACCTAGAAATATAGAATATAATACAGTCATTGTGAGTACACAAGTTATAAAAGCAGAGGCTGAAGATGAAAGATGAGAAGAAGATAATATAGATGCACTTGTGGATGCTTTTCTCTTGTGAATACAGATACAGAAAAAGGGTGCATTCCACTGCTCTTCATTGAGTTCAAAGAAATAAGAGATACAGAGAAATCAACAAACAACCATCTTGATATCAGGTTTTTTTGTTATATCATCTCTTGGTAGGTATGAGTAAGGAAGGGCCAAAGGCAGCGTACTATGAGCCTGTTAAAAGCTATGATGAAGAAGCAGAAAGTGAGAGGCCGTCTTTGAGAAAAGTGGGTGAATCCCGTCATCATGAAGAAGAAGATGTTGAATTGGCTCTTTCTTTCTCCGACTCCGGCTACAATGCCAATCTCGATCGAAGCCGCAAACTTCCTGTTACGAAAGAAACTAAATTCTTAAACCATTCTTCTCCACATTCAAACCCCCACCAACATCAACAACACCAGACCGGCCGTCTAGTTTCGCTCGATGTTTTTCGAGGACTCGCTGTTGCGGTAACTGGATTTTCTTGTCCTTACTGTGTCCTTTCCTTCCATTTTTTTGTGTTTTTTTTCATCGTTTTCTGCAGATCTCGTACATCCTGTTATGGGGGATCTGTTTGTTTTTAACATGATTGATTTACTCCGATCAGTAAAAATATCTCTTACCAACTTTGTAGTAATTCGTAAAACTCACAGAACAGAACAAAATTTGTTTTTTGTCCATTACCCAGTTTTTGATTTTCTGCTTTGTTTTTGATTCCCCACCTGTTAAATTGATTAAGCAGAACTCCAGAAGGACTTTCCTTTTAATACGATGTCTATATTCACTCTTTTTTCCACGTATGTATCTGTAACAAATTTTCAAGTCTATATACCATTCTATTTTTGTGTTTTGCCTATGGTTATTCCCATATCCGTCTGGTTTTCTAAATTAGTTCAAGATTTTGTTGATCCCAAAATGGTGGGAAGTTTACATGTGCATTTATTCTCTTCTCCAACATGTTCGGAAAATCTTAGCCCATGTTAAGTTCCAGTGAATGTTTTCAAACCATATCATATATTGAACCTTAATCTCATCGAGAACTTCCAATATAGTCAAACGGCAGACAACATCAATGAACAGGGACTGAAATCAATTTTACTTCTTTCCTTTAGCCACGACTCCTGTTGTGATGGCGACATATGTTTTCAGTAAAGTCTAATTTTTGGATTGAAATATCTAAAATGATCGTCTTACTTGTTGATATCAAACATTAAAATGCAGCTTATGATTCTTGTGGATGATGCTGGTGGATTGCTGCCAATGATTAATCACTCACCTTGGAATGGTCTAACGCTCGCAGATGTTGTGATGCCATTTTTCCTCTTCATTGTTGGTGTTTCCCTTGCACTCACCTACAAGGTACTCTTTTTTATGCTTTTGTCATATAGACATAACACACAACAACACTAAAAGTTCTTACACAATCAAATTCCTACGTTTCTTATACAGTTATTCTTTTTATTGTTCTTACACACAGAAATTGTCTTGCAAAGCCGTTGCCACTAGAAAAGCATTGATGCGAGCACTCAAACTACTGTTTTTAGGACTTTTTCTCCAAGGTGATCCTCTTTTAACATCTACATTATGCATTGTAGAGCACTTGTTTAATTTCTTTGTTATTGTTTCCATTTTCATGAGAACCAAGGAGGGCAGTGTTACCAGACTTTCATGTTAGATATTCACAGTTTCTACTTTCACTTCTGTCCAGGGGGTTTTTTGCACGGCCTCAGTGATTTAACTTATGGAGTTGACATTGACCGAATAAGGTGGACGGGTATATTGCAGGTATGCCTACTTATCTGTCCTAATCCTTCCTTTTCATTATAGTCTGATCAGTTTAGGCTTGTAAAGTCTAGCAAATTGAAATCATTTGATGCTATTGAGGGAATTGATTGTACCTAAATCAACTTTTTAGCCATATCAAGTCTGCATTATTGCTATAGCTAAATTCTGTACAAACTTCAGGCTATGCAAATTCTCAAAGTAGTATAATTAATGCCTCTTTTTTCTCTCAGAGAATAGCAATAGCATATTTAGTAGCTGCAGCATGTGAGATTTGGCTGAAAGGGGATGATTCGGATACATCAGTTACATCTGCACCGAAGAAATATAGACTCCAATGGTAACCACTTTGATTCATCCCACGGTTATTCTAATTGATGCCACAGCAAACCCGGTTATCTCATAAAAAGATTGACTTGCCATATAACTATTGTAAAATTACTGGTTGTGCTTCAAACTTGAAATTTGGCATCTGCTGTAATTAAGATTATTTGTGAAATTAAGTTATCCATATTATGATAATTGGCATACTCTTTCTCAGGATCATGGCTTGGGTGCTAGTTGTTCTATATCTTGCCTTGCTGTATGGCTTGTATGTTCCTGATTGGGAGTTTCAGCTTCCATTTGGAGAGTCTTCCTCTGCTCCCAAGATACTTTCAGTGAGCTCCATTTCATTTCTTTCCTACCTCAATAACTTGGAAGCTTGACTATTTCCAAGTCAAGAATTTTTTTTATCTGCACTTACTGCTTGCTTTTTGAGTGGCTTGAAATAATCTTTTGTAAATATTCACTAAAAGGTGAAATGTGAAGTGAGGGGGGACACCAGTCCAGCTTGTAATGCTGTTGGAATGATTGATCGTGTGTTACTGGGAACTCAACATCTATACAAAAAGCCAGTTTATGCACGAACAAAGGTTGTTAATATGAGCCCTTTAATTACTTGTCCTAGTTCTAGTTCCCTAATTTCTTCTAGTCATTGAGCAAGTTATCTAGTATTGATGTAATTTGCATCTCATTGAACAGGAATGCAGTCTAAATTCTCCAGATTATGGCCCATTGCCCCTTAATGCTCCTTCATGGTGTGAAGCCCCTTTTGATCCTGAAGGACTCCTGAGGTTGGCTTGAAACTTTGTTGTAGAGTAATACCTTCCGGCATTAATAATGCGTGCTATAATCTTTGCTTGATGAAACAGCTGGTAGCAAAGTACCAGCTGATAAACATGGGAAGATAGCAAGTAAAACTTGGTTTCTGACTTGGAAGTTAGGTCTTCTTCTCTTGTTAAGTTTTCTTGGTAATCCCTGCGTCTGTGCTTGTAGTTCAGTAATGGCAATTGTAACGTGTTTGGTTGGTTTGCACTACGGGCATATTGTCCTTCATTTCAAGGTAAGAGATTTTTGAAGTCTCATATTTTATACAATTGTGTTCATCCATTCTCTTCAAAGTTCTATTTACGCTACTGTCTGCAATTATGTAGGATCATAACGATAGAATACGTCACTGGATGATCCCATCAATATTTCTCATCCTGTTTGGGCTGATCTTGGACTTCTTCGGTAAGTAATTAATTAAGCTGCTTCTTCTCTTGTATTTTTCTTCTATTGTATTGGGCTACATCCTATGAGAAGTGCGATCTTTCTTGTTATAGGAATGCACATCAACAAGGCTCTTTACACATTCAGTTACATGTGTGTCACTGCTGGAGTTGCTGGCATTCTATTTGTTGGAATCTACGTGCTGGTTGGAAAATTTCTCTTGTTATACATACTAAGAGCTTATGATACGAGTAATTCATTAAAACTAACAATATTGTTTTCTTGCACAGGTTGATATGTATGGATATAGGCGAATTACCTTGGTATTGGAATGGATGGGGATGCATGCATTGATGCTATATGTGATTGCAGCTTGCAATATCTTGCCAGTAGTCCTCCAAGGTTTCTATTGGAAGCAGCCTGGAAACAACATTGTACTATTCCTTCTCTGGTTATTTTTGTGCTGTTCACTTCCTGTACATTAATTCTTTTCACTTGTTTCAAATGTCAATTAACTTCCTGCTCTTGCAGCTTGGGTTAATAGGAATTGGAAGATGAACAACAGCAGCAGACAGGGAAAGAAGCAACTTCTAACTCGTTATTTTCCTCACCACCTGAAGACAACTCAACTTATTTTGTTGCATTTAGTTGGAGCATATGAAGGACTTTGGTTCAGAGTGCTTTACAAGATGGGAGCAATAAGATCCTTTATTGCTTACTGTTTCCTCAGTAAATGAATATGACATTTCCTCAGTTACCATACGAGTAGCGATTAAACTTGTTCACAAATTTGGGAAAAATGTATGACCTCAGTGGATTCCTCTTTCATAGTAAAGATTTTGACTCAGAGCTCATATACAAATACATCAAACACGAAACGAGTTCTGATCTCTTCCAATTCTTCATTGGAGACAATGTTGTGATATAAATATGTGCAGAATAAAGTTTGATAAAGAGGCCCCTTATGGGGTTAAAATGTTGATTAGGTGATGGTAATATGGATCTTCTTGTCAATCATGTAAGCAGCTTCATATCAAACGGTGACGAATCTCTTGGCATTTTAATATCACCTATTGCATTATACTTCAGTAGTCGTAAGTGAGAAATGGGATCTGCAGTTATTAATAATGTAGATGGCAACTATATGGGAGAATTTATGTATCAACCTGGAAGCATCAAAAGATAGTTCATCAAGCACACCGTACAGAGAATTGAGTGTGAAGAGGGTAATGTAATGAACATGTCAATGATAGTTCATCAAGCACGCACACCATACAGAGAATCGAGTGTGAAGAGACTAATGTAATGAACATGTCAAAGTTCATCAAGCACACCATACAGAGAATTGAGTGCGGAGAGAGTAAGAAGCATGTATAATGAACATGTCACATTTTTTCTTTCTTGTAGAGAGCCTAATGGAAATGTCTAGGTGAAGGTAAATTTGGACGAGAAGGAGACGGCTCGCTTGGATGGTAGTAAGGGTAAACAGTGTATATAGTCTGAGCAATAGTAAGTGCGAAAAGGAAAGCAGCAGCAATTAGGGACATGATTGCCCATGGATTCCTGAAATAGGAGTGAATCAGATTGGCTCGCCACTCATTCCAGGACTTTTTGCAATAAGCATTCACCTTTTTATGAACCGCATACAGGCTACTTTCAGGATCCAGAGTGATATCTTTGGAAAGGGAGTTGAACAATTTAGCCACAGCTTTGTCGCTTCCAATAGCATTCTGTATGATTCCTTGGGAATGAAGAAGAGCCACATCTTTTGCACTGTCTATGATGTTGTCCATGAAGAAGACATAGGACGTCACCTCATTGCCCGCACCTACATGCAATCGCTCAAAGGCGATCAAATTCAGAAAAATGGACTCGGTGGCATCGTCTACAACAATCGTTGGAAGCTTAAGAACCCCGCCATGAAATGAGATGTCTCTCAGGCTTCGACTTTTACTTTTCTTGAACCAGATTCCTGCTTCATTCAGTTCTGTTGCAGACCTTATGATATCATCAGAATCACCTTGATAGCGTGCTCTGCCTGATGATCTATGGCCACTCTTTTTCTTGCTCAGGTTTTCCTCAAAGAGAAGACTTTTCCTGTATACATCCAGTACGTGCAAGCATTTATCTTTGGTTGAGAAATGGGTACTACTGGAAAAACAGAACTTGAGTATCAGCTTGTTCACAAAGCCTTCGTCCTGAAGAAGAAGAAGAAGAACCAATTTGGTATTTCAAAAATCAAACAGCAGAGAGAATGTACTTGGGTAGTTGTCAGAATAACGTACCTTTGCCTTGTCACTTTCAACTGCAATTAGCTTATTAAGTAGCAGTATTGGTAGTTGATTTTCGAGCATCAACATGTCACGCCTGATGTATGGCATGATATAGAGCTTTCCGTGAGTGCTAAAAATCGGATCATTGGTAGCATAATCATCCAAGGTATGGGTTGCAACACGTAAGAGTTCCAGCATGAAACAACCATCAAGAATCATGAGTTGCAGAAATCCATCCGTATCTTCCTGCCATGACACATCAAGTTGATCATAACAATCTTTCAGAATCTGCACGACTTCCTTCAACGACTCAACAAACGGTTGTAGAGGTTTCCTTGATCGTTTCAGGAAATGAAGGAGTGCTCGGTGCTTATGCTCCTCCATTGGCCTTAGATGATCTTTCCCATGATGGTAAGGACCGAAGGAGACTGCCTGAGGGCTATAGGCTCTCTTGTTCAAGTCCGTGACACATGATGGTATTTTGTAGATTGAACGTTTTCTCCAATGCTCCATCTCTGTTGACGTATCGACCATGCTTTCGAGTTGTTCATTAATTTTAACCACCCAGTTGCTCGCTGCCATTGCTCTGAATATCTGAAAGATGAGGTTTCAAAAACCGATTAAAAAACCTTTACATGTAAAGCTGAATTTGGCACTTGACGAAGTCAATTCCACAATCTTTTTATTTCCTTCCTCCTAAATGGCACTGAGGTCTTACTGAAACTGAAACAGTCTGCTGAACATGTAATCCTGCTTAGTTCTCATTGCTTGGGGTTGAATGCAAAGAGAGGTTAGTCCTCGTATCTGTTTTAAATAGTTGCTTCGAATTGTCAAAAGCAAACAAACAACCCAACAACACAAAAAGATAAATGGTGGAAGTGGGAACCGAATATTTAGTGGTGGGATTATGGATGCCTGAGATTCTTAAAGCTGCTAAAGACTATGATGGTACTAAGCTAAGTATTCAAACGACTGCAAGCAACTTAATGTTCCTGATGGCAATTGTTCCTTTCTTGTGATGGTTGTAGATTAAATTTAAAACTGTTAAACGATGCTATTCGTCTTCAGGAAGGAATATCGTGTCTTTTGTTGTGTCGTCGTGAAATTAAAGAAGACAAAAAGATAAGAACCTAGAAACGGGATGGTATTAGATCAATGTGGCAAGAAGGGAGGTGCCATAGAATCTAACCTATCAAATGGAACACCCATTTTTCTTTTTCTTCAAATCAATTGGACACATCTGAAATAAAAAACAGGCGAAGTCAACAAGATGCAATCACGAGAATAATACAGACAAACGTGGTATAGATCAACATATGTTGTAATAGTAATATTAAATCATCGCTCAGGAAGAAATGGTTTGGTTTTCTTATATTATGATGGGATACATAATACAAAAGCAGTAGACAACTTATATAAATAGTAATAATGGTGATATGCAGTAACAGTAATACTTAAATCTCTTACATAGAGCCCTGAATAGTGGGCATGCAACCAAGTGTTGAAGAAACTGGACCCGACAGCGACACTTTTGAAAGGCTTACAAATCGAAAATTACGGAATTGGGAGTCAAATCGTAACGTGTAAGAATTCCAAGCACCGGGTGGCCTTCCAATAATTTTTCTCATGTTCATATGTCTCTGTCTCTTTTGCATTCAGGAGGAAGTGCAGGATATCTGACCCTATCAGTGCAGTAATTGTAGATGGTGAATTTCCGACGGACCCACATGAGCCTCCTGTACTGGTATCCGTCAAGATCCTGAAACTCTTTCTGATCCCACCATCTCTTGCCCTGAGTGGCACAGAACTTGGCCTCCACAGAAGCCTCACATCCGTCGATGTGGAAGCCCTTGTATGATGCTATAAATGGAGCTTTTGACCAGTCTGTCTTCTCAAGCCCGCCCCTTGTGGCCCACTCATCAGCATTCCACAAACTTGAGTACATCTTCATTGGTTGATTGAATGGAAATTTTACTCCCAAGTCCTTGCAATTCTTGAACACTCTAATTGGAACATCGTCCACGAAGAACCTGAAATTTCAAAGCCCTCTTAAACACGTCACATCGTAAGGAAATAGTTCAAAGTGTAGGCCAGCTAAAAAGTGGTATGAGAAATTTTCGCTCATCATGTCAGAAAGTAAAGTAACAAACTTTAACGAATTTCAACGCACAAGTCTTCTGCAAATTAGCTAGAATGACGGATTAAATTGAGTTGAGGGGACTCCTGCACTTACACAACTTGATACATGTTCCAGAGGATAGAATAGCAGTGATATGTTTTCGTAGGGTCAAACCAGAGGTAAATCCTTTGCTCTCTGTTTCCTGCTCCTCCCGTGAACACATTTGTCTGCAAGATGTAGGGCTGCCCACTCCTGTTCCCCAGGAACTCGAAGTCTATCTCATCGTGTTCCGAGTTTTGAGAAGACAGCTGTGACACAATGAATATCATATAACGTTCAAGCTCTTGAATTAAATACAACTAAGTAACATCATCTAAATAAAGGGCAGCAGACAAAACAAAGACAATGGCTTGACCAGCTAAAACCAGTTAAAACAAGTTCCAATCCTGTGGAAAAAGTCCGAACTACACTCCCAAAAGTTCAACAATGTAACAAGTAGAAGTAACTCACATAAAATGCAGTGACCGTTCCAGCTGAATCCCCAGGAACCAATTTGATTTGCATACTGAAGTGGCCGAACAAGTACGAGCCCTTTGATTGGAAGCCAGTACCTTTTCAAATGATTAACAAAAAGATTACATTTTGGCATGGTATAATAGTTCAAATGCTCTGCTTGAACTTTCTATTTTTGTGACATGGAGAATGTATACCAGTGTACTTGTCCAAGTGGAGTTGAATCTCAGAGCCTCCATTGAAGTATTTAATGTGATCAAAAGCCCAAGTTGGCATGTAGTTCCTGCCAAAGGGGACATCTATTGGCTTCCTTGGAGGTGCTCCCATCGTGCCGCATGCCATAAACAAAACAGAAAGCAGCAGAATCCACTGACGATGAGAAACCATGTTTCTGCAGATTCCAAAGGACATAACACCAGACATTATATCAGATGAGAATCAAGAACCAAGAAGCCATATGGGATTTCCATGCTTTAGAGCATTACCTCAAAATGGTGGGATTCAGGGTCGGTAGTTAAAGGTGAAAGAAGAGCAAGAGGGATGAGGGAGCTATTAGGAGGAAGAAGGCCTTTATAAAGGTAGAAAATAACTTGGTAGGTCCTGAAATTTGAATTTTTTTTCCCCTTTGGCATCCAAATAATTGAACTTGGTATATTATTAAATTTATATTGAAAAACAAGAATTTTATATTATTTAAATATATATTAATAAAAAATTGCGTAAAATTAACATCTCTCTTTAACATTCTCGTAAAGCAAGAAAATCTGTTCGTTATATTTTAATTTATAAAATAAGAGATAAAAAATAAAATTGTATATTTTTATTTATTTTTAAAAATATTTCATTAAACAATAATAATAAAAAATAAAAATATTTAGTAAATATGAAATTTAAAAAGATCCCATGTAATTTTAGATGTAATTAATAGGGAGGTTATTTTTTATTAACTAAATATGTGAATTTATTAAAAAATGTAATATAACTCGTAATATTTTTAAAAAATAAATGAATATGTTTATCTTCCAAGTTCCAACTCATATTATTTGAAAAGGCTATGGGGGTAAGGTCCATCTTAGGAGGTCTGACTGCCAGAGTCTGATGAAGGCAGCGTGTTTGGAATCATTGAAAAGTGCAGGTAATAGACGCCGTTCAGTTCTTCTTTGCCGTAATTTTCTTTTAACCACACATTTACATAATGATGGGATTTAATAAAATAAAACAGTAATTAGTTAATTAATACAGAGAATCTGTTGGCAGATGTGATGTGGGGACCAGAGGATTTGTAGATTGGACACCTATGACCTATGTTCCTGTCACTTGCCCGTTTCCGGGTTCTGTTATTATTATTTTCGTTCGATCCTATCAAAACACTGTCACGAGAACATAACAGAAAATCTGAACCGTCCGTAGAGTTCATCGGATTTGTTAGACGATCAGTCGATTATATTAGTTGCAGTTGATTATATTAACTGATTTAATCAGTAAATTGTATTAACTATTTATTATTTAATATTTGATAAAATTAATTGTTTATATATAAAATAGCTTATAAAGACGTGATTTTAAAATTTTTTATAAAGGTATAAATTTAATATTTCGGTGAACGATTTTGACTAATTCTCACTTATTCAATTAAACACCAATTTTTAGAGATAAATTGGACCAAATAATCGACCGATCTCCCATCAAATCGGTCAAATAAACCGGTCCACTACGATTTTAAAACAAAACTATCTACTAAACATCTCATAGTCAAGGGCATCGGGCATTGGGCCACCCAAATTCTTCATTATTTTTCTTTTCATTTTTCGTGGACCATCATTGTCACTATTTGTGCCTGTTTTTACTTTTTTATACATCGACATTTTCAACGCCTTATGTTGGTCACTTTCTACCGTCGGACATGAAATCTGTTAGAATCTTAAAGAAGACAATCTAGAAAACTAGTCTAAGCAAATGTCGGAAACTATAGGAAATGATAAGTAATTCGAGACATTCAAAGTGTCTTCAAGTTTTAAGATTCCAAATTTTTATCTTTTTAATTTAGGTAATTAAATAAATATTTGAATCGAGTGCATAATTAAATTTACTAAATAATTACGTAAAGTAAATTATTATTAATCATTAAATGCTCCACCAGAAAAAGGTGAATAATGCCTGTTTAATATTTAGTCTTTTAAATATATATGATAAAGTCATATAAGATAAACATAAAATAAATATAATAATAACAAAAAATACCAATTTTTATTTTGACATGAGCGAATAAAATATTTTTACAACTCTTGTTACAAGAAAAATATATATCTCGATAATTTTAATAATTAAACTATCGTATACAACTCAAAGTCTCTTTTTCTTAGTTACAGGTGACCTGACCTTCTAATCAAACACCCAATATACATTCTATAACCTTTTAAATGTCCCATAAGCCAACCGATGTTCCATCGACACATAAAATCCTCTGTATCATTTATAGTGTTTTAATCATGTTTCATTTAACTTTATCCACATCTTTATATAAATTTTATATAAATGAATTTAATAGAACAGGGTAGGAATT
>JANVCL010319811.1:0-17829 GCA_026546855.1 Erythroxylum incrassatum
TGATTCCCTAAGTAATGAGAAGATGCAAGAGCTCATCAGTGAGCTTCTTAATATTAGCATATCTTAAATGGATGTTGGTAAGGCTACTGTGTTATTATGTAATGATCTTGCTAAAGTTTAGGTTTTGTTCACTTTGCCAAGTTATTTAAAAAAGTCTTTTGTACTTGGATTCCTCTATCCATCTTCTAGTCTATGAATCATTCGAGGAAGCATCTTAATATTTTTGTAAGTATTATGAACTTATAATGCAATTGATGTTACTTAACCAGGTTACTTTGTATTAGTTAGGTCTTTCGTAGTTCTGATGCAAACAATGTGTGTAGTGTTAAGTTGGTTATTTTGCATCAATTGAGGGCTTTTGGTTAAGATATTATGTATACAACAAATATTTACATCATTTGTATTATCAGAGGAATGTAAATTGTATTAAACTATGTTACTTGATTTTATTATAGCAATAAAGTGGTGGATATTATGGTTATGTCGATTAATTGTACAATATTTTTGATTATTAAATTGTATTTTGAGAATATTATGTAACTAATGATATGTTGATGTAAGAAAATATTAGAGTATTTTTTTCTTCAAGAGCTATTGGAAATGAAATATCGTAATATACTTAATTTTAAACATTATGTCATTATAAATAGGGTGTATAAAATATAATTAATTAAAATATATTTAAATTTTAATATAAAACAAAAATTTAACAAATTTTTATTTCTCAAGATTTTTAACAAACCAACCACCATCAATGGTAGTGGTAATCATTCCTTCATCTTAACCAACCATCATAATTATAATGATTATATCCATTCTCATCCTCACTATATTCATTTATATTCCCATTCTCATTGCCCTCTGTGAACCAAACGCCCCCTTACATATACTCTTCCTGTCCTAACTTTAGTTGTCATACTCTTTTGTCGTGATTGAGAGTTCATGGAGGTGTGATGAAGACTTTGTTGAATAAGAAGGTTGGATTTGGATCGACGACGGTTGATTTGGGGTTGAGAGAAAGGGAGAAACTTAGGAAGACATGTTGTTTATTTTTGGGCGTTTTAAAGGATTATGCAAGTGGGAGGTTTGGATCTGTATTTGAATGAGCTTCCTCTAATCAAGCTAGTTAATGTATGCATGCAAACATGTGTCGGCGATTAAAGAAAATTCATTCGATAACTAGAATGAAGTTGAGCTTTTATGTAACGTTTTCTTCGTTGAAGTTAGAATGCTAACATGTATATGAATAGGTTTTAGTTCACATAATATTCTGTAAAATTGGTTAGTTTTATTTTGTAGCGCCCTCTTATTGCAGGATACACACTGAAATGCCCAGAGGGCATCTCGATACATATCCTATAATAAGGGTGAGCTACGTTCGATCACTACATTTGCTTCATATGGTATCATATTATTATTCACTTATACAGCATCATAAGAAAATCACAATATTTTTAAAACCAACTTTTCCTCATTTCATTTCTCAAAATCAAAAGTCTACATTGTGTCTTTCAACTTTTACTATATGTACATCAATAAAACCTAGTACAAAAATATTACATGAAAGAGGAAAATATATCAAATCTATCTAAGCCATCCAAAAATCCCAGCTGACTGACCTTTGAGCCATGACTTCTCTTACCAAATTACAATCTAAACGGCAGTAGAGCCTCTCAATAGCTAGAGTCGTCTCTCGGTTCTGAAAAGACAACGTTGAAATTTTGGTGAGTTTTGCGAACTCAATGAGGTAACCATCATCGATAGTTCACTCAATTCATGCAACACATCAATTAACATAACAATTATTTCACAACTTTGCACTTTACATAGGTATCACATTTTCACTTAAGCATAAGCAATTCTACATTTCAATTAATCAAACATACTTAACAAGATGCATATGAAATGCTTATGAGACACTTTTCCAATTATTATGTTGTTGTGATTGAGTGCCTGAACTATCTCGTATCTATTTGGATACCGCGCTCATTAATAACTGTCCCTTATCCAATGGAGATACAAGGCTCATTATACATAGTGAGCATTAGGCTCTTAATCACTGTTTGAGCTCGAGGCTCTTTTCACTCGTTGAGCTTTAAACTCTGATCGGTGGCTACTCTAGTCACAACTGCCATTATCTAATTATACATTCATGAATGGGATGCATGTACCACAATCAATCACATTATAAAGTACATAGGTCTTCATATTCACATTCAAGCAGTAATTCAATATCTCAATCTACATTATACAATCATCGGACCTTTTTTCCGAAATCCACAATCAAATCACATTCATTCATTATCTAAAACATAATTATAAGCAAACAATAATTAAGAGAAACCGTCTAGGTTACTCACCAACTGCTCCCAAAGCTAGTGCCTGAAAGTTCCAGCAACGTTTGTGGGTTGACGTTCCAATTGCTCCTCTATAATAAATAGCATACACATATATCACAATTTGTACAATCATAGGTATTTAATAATGCACATGAATGAAATGAAATATGTACAATGCATATTCATGACAATCCTGGGTATCATTCCCTCAATTTCATCACAAAATCATTCTCATAACAAAACTCATCTTTTTCCAAGTCACACTGTCGGGTCTACTATTCATATTCAATCAGAAAGTGAAACTGAAGTAATTTGGTCATATTCTCTTCTATAAAAGTGTTCCTCTATGTCTTATGTTTCCATTGACAACAAAATCACTCAATTTGGTTCAATAAAAAAGAAGATATACCTAAAACATTTTTAGACTTTTCTTATCCAAAAATAGTGTACTATACCTAACTTCCATCTAGAAATTGAACCCTTAGAGATTGAATCAAGATTTAGCTTCTTCAAATTATTTGTATCCCTAGTTCTCTAGTTTACTCCAAATTAAAAATCACCTTAATTGGAATCCTATAGATCCAGATATAATAAAAACACTGAAGTATGCTCAGTAAAAAGAATCCTATTTACATTGTTCCAACAGATTTCCACACTTTCATTTGATCAATCTTTTTCAATTCAACACCAATTATTACAAATTTTCATGTGTTAGGAATCTATTTCTTTAAGAATCAAGTCATTTGGAGGTCTAGAGAATAAGTTATGGTCAAAAGAAGCACCCATGTTTATGTCCTCACTTCTAATGAACCTATGTTGGTGCGATTGCCATAACTTTCACAGAAGATGTCGGATTGATCTCGTTTTCGGACAGTTTGAAAGAGGATTCAGGAAGAACTTGAAATGAGATTTTGCCTTAAAAGGGTCAAAATCACAATTTACTGTAGCTATCCCGAGAATGTTCGTTTAACGAACATACACTGGTTTTGGGGTGTTTTTACACCCAATAAGGTTCGTTTAACGGACCTAAAGTCCATCTAACAGACTTTGGTGACCCAAAACTCCTTCCAAAGCCTCTCCAAAGGTTCCTACATCCATTCTAACATCATATACACCCATAATCTTCTCAAATTCACCTCTTCTAGCACAAAAACCACTTCATATCAATTCAAACTCCAACTTTGTTTCATTAAAACTTCTAATCTCTACTTAAATGATTAATCACATTCAACTGCATCTCATCATTCAAACTTTATATCCTTTTTCCATAACATATCTTATTCCTAAGTATCAAACACTTTATATTCAAAATTCATCATTTCAAATTGATGACTACTTCATGTATAATTCAAGCTTAGCTCAATATCATCCATACCCAATTCATATTCCCTATTTGTTCATAAACACCCAAATAGAACACAAACATATACAT
Organism: Erythroxylum incrassatum; assembly: GCA_026546855.1. NCBI lineage: Eukaryota > Viridiplantae > Streptophyta > Magnoliopsida > Malpighiales > Erythroxylaceae > Erythroxylum > Erythroxylum incrassatum. Next base: position 3,772 of record JANVCL010319811.1, read on the forward strand.
TCATCCACAAATTTTGCCGCACTCAGTTCCCAATTTCATGTCAAAATTTGAGACTCTTCAAAGTAGAATTTAAATTTGATGCCTTCATAAAAAAGTAGCCATATGTCTATAGTTTAATCCAAATTAAGAATCAACTCATTTGGATAACTACTGAATAAGTTATGGCTAAAACACAGAAGCCTTTCAGTGGAAATTTTTCTGCTAACATTTTCCAGATTTTCAACTTTCAACATTTTACATCAAACTCATCTTATACCTAGATTTTCTCTTCCATTTCATTTCCTCATAATTTCCTACTCAATTCAACTCAATACATCAATCACAAACAAATCATAATATATAATGATCATTAACAAAGACAGAGCATATGTACTTACCCATTCATAATCAATTTTCTACACTCATCTAAAACCCACTTTGATGATCATTTAACTTGAAAACATCCCTATAAATCATTACTCATCAAGCATATAAGCAAGAAATTTACACACTCTCACCATTCACGACACCTATATACCCAAAACACCATTTCATGAAATTAACCTCTAAATATCATCACAATTGCTTCATTTAACAAAAACCCATGATATTTGACAAGATACTTACTTGATTTAGTTTCCAATTCTTCAAGATCTTAAAGAAACTAAAAAATCCCTAATTTCATCAATAACCCACGATCATCATCATGTTGAGGTTGAAAGGTTTGTACTTTTGGTGAGAACGGAAGAGAAAGCAAGATGAAAGATTAGCATGAAAGATGGTCAAAAATCAAGAAGAAGAGAGGAAGAAGAGAAGTTATGAAAATGAAAAGAAACAAAGCAAAACTCCAATAGCTTTTTAAGAGAGAGAGCATCGAGAATGATAAAGCCAAAAGGTAGGGGCTTTTAATTAAAAGATCATGACTTAAGATATGGTTGGGGTAAGTGACAAGTTTCCCATTTCTAAAGCATTAGATTGGTTTTTTTTTCATTTAACTAGTGCAATCAGTTTTAATTTCCACTCTAATTGTCCCCCCAATTTTCAATGGCCTTTGTCAATAAATCCTAAAATCATTTATAAAAGTTTCCATTACCATTTGACAGTAAATTCCACTACCATTTATCATTTATTTAGCCACTTGACATTTTTCTTAGTTCAAAAGTAACCCCAAATTTTTTGAAGATTTTCCTAAAATTCTCCAAAAATTCTAAATCAACAATTACACTCTCCAAATCAATTTTCAATACAAACAAACCAAAATTCTCAAAAACAATCACATTTATAACCAATTATACCTAAAATGTCAACGAATTCAGTACAATTATTTTCATGTGCAAAACTTTTTTTCACTATTCATGTGTACGTGCATGAGATATTATGCATGAGCATGAGACGTGTTTCCTAATTTCTCAGTAATGTCTCACATTTACTATTTTAGCCTTAACATTGGTAACAGAATGTTACAGGATGGACCGTATTCCTTCTTTCATCTTCCAAAATTGAAATTGGTAGGTCATGTTTAGGTTAACAGTCTTTTCATATAGCCATCTTAAAGATAAATGAGAAGATTATCATTTATTGGCTACTTTATGATTGATTAGTGAAAGAAGTGATGCATTAGATGCTATTCTCTTCTTCCATTCTATGCATACCTTGTATCGATTGACATGATGATTTGGATATGTTGCTTCCACTGTAAATATGATTTCTAAAAAGTTTTAAAATCTACCGATTCTCTAAATATCACATGCTTTCTTTTTCCAATCCAACCTAAGAGTGGCTGCCATCCTCTTATCAATTTCTTCCTTCTTCATATGTGTATAAAAATGTTTGACCAATTCATCACACATAGTTTCGTCCAAGCTTAAGAAATTCTCCAAACCAACAACAAGAAAAAAGGGATTGGTGGGAATACCTATATCATCGAATAGATGGGGAGGCAAGATGTGTCTAGCTACCACCTTTCTCTTCCTGAAGTGCATCTTATATCTTGCTTCAGCCTCCATTAACTAGAATTACTTTATTGGTGCTGAAACTTATCCCTTATGAAAAATGGTTAATTTCTTTTGGCCTTAGGGATTTCTTCGAATAAAGCCTCTTTAAGGAATAACTCATTCCTTGTAATGAAATCTTCATCCTCAATATTTTCTTCGGTCAAAGGCTTTTTGCCGTTAATAATTTCGTCCCTTTTTCTTTTCTTTGATTCTTCTTTTTCTTTTCCTTTTGCCTTGGCAGTTTCTTTTTATGGGACTTGTTTTGTAACATTTCCTCTTATTTGTGGTCTTCTTTCTAACTAAGAAGGTTCTTCATCTGAACCATCTTCATTTAATGCCCAATGCACTTTAGGCCTTTTCTTATCATTGTGACCAAGTTTATGATTTACGGATGTTTTCGGAGTAGGAATGGGTAGGAAGAGAATAGGTATAAGGAATCTTACCTTGTTTAGTAACTCCCTTTTACTAAAAGTCTCTTCTTCCTTGTCACTTTCTTTTTTCTTTTCTTCTCCCATTTCTTTTTTTATTCTTCTTCTTCTTCTTCTTCGTCTGAAGCATATTGTTTTTTTTTGTTATTTCTCCTTTGTCATCTAAAGAGGAATCATGATAATCTAGAGACAACATAGCAACAATCTTCCTTTTCCTATCTTCTAAGGTCTCCCGACTAAGAATTTCTAAATTTTTGGGCTTTGAGGAGACAGAAACAGTTTCAGTAATAGTGTCCAGAGAACATACCATGAGTGACAAACGTGAGGAATCAGAAGCAAACGTTTGTTCATGCTGAGGTGTTTTTTCATGGCTAGAAGTTGAAGCAAAAAAAATCTTGTTGGATCCCATTTTCGGAGCCTAACCCCAAAACTATAAAACCTAAATGTATTCCTATGAAGTCTCCTTAACCATTATCGGTTCATCTTCATGCTCTAATGCCAAAACTGTTGGGACCCGATTTTCTGGAGCCCAACTCTTGGAAATCATGTAAAACCGTGAGCGTCTCACTGTCAAAAACTTTTCATTTGAAATGAAAAATCCTTCTGAAACAAAACGAGGGTTCTCCACGGCAAACTCTATGTTTCGCTGAGGCAAATGGACTGGAACTTCTGCTGAGAACCTTCAGGAAAAGTTCGTCGCGATGATCTTTGTGGTTTCGCCATGGTGAAACCCCTAGAATCACAACCCCTTAACCTAAACTTTCCAATGTTTTCTACATCAATTTTACCTTACTTTCAATTTACTTCGTCCTAAAATCACTCCCTCTAATGCATCATCACTTCAGAACAATTCAATATTATCACATCATACTCTCTAATCTCTTTTCATTTAATTCATTTCTTGCAACTAGTTCTCATTATTCCTAATTCCTATCTTTCTCACATAAAATCTCACTTATATATATGTAACAACAATTTATAATCAAAATAATCATCTCAAATCGATAACTTCCTCAAGTATACCTAATTTCAATTCAACCTCATCTATACACAATTTCATATTTCAGTTTAACATCAAAAGTAACAATTTTTATAAATCTTTAATGCCGTTTCAAGCCACAATACATCAATGTCTCAAATCTCCAATTACAAAAGTTACATGAACTAATAATCTTTGAAATGTGACTAAGCCTTGTATTTTACAAAAATAACTTACATTCCAAATTATACGGATTTTGAAGTAACACCCTTATACTCTTGATCACTTGATCTCTTTCTCATCACTTAAAGATGGGACGGAAATAGGGGTGAGCTTAAAGCTCATGGGTAACAAGTTTATAATCAAGAAGCAAGCAAAAATCCTTTATAAAACTCATTGTCATTGAACCTTTTCATAACCATAGTAAATTCGCATTTAAAAATCATAAAACACCTATTTCATGAAATTCTCAATTTGTTAAACAATTCACAATTGTATAAATCATGTATGCATCAATCTTGTCAAACATATCATAAGTACATAAGCACATCATAATGGTTTGGGTGGATCTAAAAACATAACGTACTACACATTTTCACATAATGGTCCTATGTAGTCACGAACAGAATGTACTATCACAATCCCATTTAATGGTCTTACAAAGTTGTGAGCTTATAGGATTCTATGAAGGAGCTCCATGTCACTAGCGGGCGAACGGGAGAAGTCTTTTGTCGAATTGTACTTGACTTAACTTAGGGGACCGCTACAAACCCACATAACATGTATTTCATGAATTACAAAACATATTGCCCAAAAAGGCACTTTTCATAAACTTGTTTTTCATGAGCATGAAATGTTTCAAATGCATTTCCATTTCATAATTCATTCAAAAAATTCATATACCAAACATATGAATATTTCTCAAATCATTCAACTAACAATAATGCAACATTTCTAAAAAAAATGAAATCATTTAATTCTATTGAAGCATCGTTATGGCTCATTAACTCTATTATAAACATGAAACCCACCTTGATTTCCTAGCTTATAAACTTTCTTAGGGATGCCTTTCCTCTTGCTCTTCTTGCCTCTCTTGATTTCTTTTAACAATGACAACAATCCCCATTTGATAGGAATTCAATTTGAGGACCATATATATAGCATATTCACTAAGATAATGCTAAATAATCAAACTCTTCCAATGTCTGCATGTTGGAATTATTATTTGAACCATGTATCAGGGAACATTCACTCAAATAAAGAGTTTATAATGCTATCATCACTTGTAGATGCTTTAAAGAGACTTGGTGATTAAAATAGCGCCAATAGTTTGATGGACTAGCTACCCATCAAGTCTTAACACCAAGTGATTTGCGGTTTGTCTTTGAGTTATTCCCTTAAAAACCGAATCAAAAATTTAATTCCAAGGATTGCAATATAGAGTGCAACCTCGGGTCGTCGCACTTAAGTGGAACCTAGCGCAAATGATCTAAGCTAGTCTAGTTATCAAGAAATGCAAACTAAATTGTTTGAAATGGAGGTTTTGAATCATTGATAAAAACTTAACTAAATTGACTAATTGAAAGGAAAGTGTATAAAAGATAATTTTTGGACTTTTGGGAAAGAAAATTAAAAACTCAAACGATAATCAAATTGATAAAATTCTCTTGAAAACAAGCTTTGGCTATCATAGTTCAAAACAAATCTTTTTGGGAGTAAAAATCACTAAGTTTTCTAATGATGAACCTTAAAGAACTCTTTAAGTCCAAGGTTTTAATCAATGAAATCCATTTCTTAAAACCTCGTTAAATGAATCTTAGTGTGTGTTAATGGATAAGCTAATGTAATTGGTCAATTTGGATCAAGCATAATCTCAATATCAAACAGAACTAGGTAGATAAAAGAGAGTTAACACAATCATCAAAAAGACATAAATGAGACTTCATATATTAAGCATCCAAGTTCTATATAAACAAGTCCATAACACAATACATTGTTTAACACTTGATTAAACTCTAATTAAGAAAATCTAACTACAAGGCATAAATCCTAACTTATGAGTTCATAACAATGTAGTTAAACATGATAATGTGAAGACTACTCCACTTTAAAGCCCATCGAACTTAAGCCATCGCTACATCTTCAAGAGAAATTGATGCTTAGCTAAGCATTACTTCGGGAACCCTCACAACTGCAAGCACACCGATAGCATCCATGGCAACAGCCGTAAATGATGAAAGCGACGATGAAAATTGGATAGAATTGATGGATGAAGATCGAGAGTGAAAGAGATGAGTGTCGGCTGTAGATGTTGAGAGAGTCTCGATGTATCTTCGGTTATGCCTGTTGTAACCTAATTTGGTAGGTTTTTAACTGATGGTTCAGTGGGATGGGTTGAACAACGAGGGATTTTGCTAAATATGGTTTGGGTTTTCAACGGTTCGCCACGGCCACAGATAAGCTCGCCGCAACGTACTTTTCCTGAAAGGTTTTTGCTCTTTACTGGATTCGTCGCCGAGGCAAAATAATTTATTTTCGCTGCGACAAACTTTTCCTAAAAGTTTAGCCCGAATTCTTCATATTTCGCTGTAGTGATAGGTCTATTTTGCTGCGTCGAAAGTCCTGTAGCGCCTTTGCTCTTATTGGCTTCATTTCAATACATTGACTCCTTTCTCCTTGAAGTTCCTACTATCAATAATAGCAATTTGCAGTATCAATTATTCTCAGAAAACTTAATAGCGCAATTAGTATCAATTTGTAACAATTTTACTATCAAATTGCATAAAATACAAGTAAACACTCAATGATTAATTAAAGCACAAAACCAAGAATTAGGGGTCAAAAAGTATATTAAAAACCATGAAAGTTTTGTTAATTTATATAGTAAACTTGAGCTAAATCAAATTCCCCCACACTTAGACCTTTGTACTCCTGGACAAAGTTTATAAGAGTCAAAGAGACACAAGTGTAAAAGAAAATTTCCAACCATGCTCAAAACAATAATAGGAAATTGTCAAAAATCACTTTCTCAGAAATCAATCAAAGCAGATTGAAAGAGTGCTAAGAAAAAATACTAAAAGACTTTAATCCAAGAGATTGAACAAAAGAGATTTCATTTAAGGTAGGGTGTTAGCTCTCATCTCACTTGTGTTTAGGGATGTTTTCACTCTAAAATCCACTTAATCCATTCTCTACCATAATCTTGTGACAGTCCTATTTCTCTACTATAAGAACTTTAATTTCAAAAATCCAGAGGACTTTTCAGGATTATAATGTACGGAAGGCTAGATGAATGGATGGAATGGATGAAGAAAGAAAAAGTATGAATACATGCACTACAATTATGAAATAGATGTTAGCAAGAAAACAATATTGACACAAAAAATAACTTTTTTCAACAAAAATATAACACATACATACATAAATATATTTTATGCTTCTTATATTTTTCTCTTTTTCTTTCTTTTCTTTTCTCTTTTTTTTTTCTTTTTATAACACATTTGTATAACCCTTTTTTTCAAATAACTAGAAGAAAATGTGGAATAACCTATTGACACCATATAACGATGCGTGCATGTGCTCATAATAATGGCTCAAGGGGCTAACAAGGGATAAGTTTTTAGGACAAATGGTTTTGAAAGAATGCCTCTATCATGTTTACAAAATTCTAGTTCATAAAGCTTTGATTAAGAAGTGAAACAAGTTCTAGAGAGATATGAAATAAGCAGATGCACACAAGAATTGAAAATTTTGGTCCAAATATCCTTCCAACAAGGGTAATATCTCAATGAACAATCTCAAGTCTTAAAAACATAAAGTGCTACTTTGTTAGCATGCCTTCACTTGTTCTGTGTTGATAACATCGAAAATAAAATTAGCCAAAATTGATTATCATTTAAAGAATGGAAGGTATTTTCAAAAAGTCAAGCATCACTTTGAAACTTATAAATTCTTTGAGAAATAAGAGTGGCAAGAGTCGAGTGTGGAAAAATTGTTGAATTGAGGCAAAATTTGTCAACAAAATCATTTCTGCAAAGGTATATCGCCAGATGAAATCAAAGTTTGCCACGACGAACTATATAACTCACAAACTCTACTGCGGCGAAAAAGTAGTTTGCCGCAGTGAAAAACACGCGTATGGCCACGACGAAGGCAAAGTACGCCGCGGCAAAAAACAACAAAAACTGAATTTTCAATCACCAAGTTTAAAAATTTTAACATTATGCATAATTGACTAACACCAACACATAAATGGCCAAAGTGGACCACAAAAAAGGATAACAAAGTGGGAAAAGCTCCCCCACACTTAAACAACACATTGTCCTCAATGAAAAAAGAACAAGTAATAAAGAGAAAGCATTAAAGTGAAAAGGGAGGGCGCACAAAGTTGAAAGAGAGAAATAATTTTATACAAATTGATCCAAGAAGTTGGTCTTTCCAAAATGAGTTAAGCATCCGACTAACTAAATAAAATAAAAATACAACAAAAAGAAAAGAAAAATATAGAAAGAAATGCTCGATCTATTCCATCGGATGATCAAGCGCGGCATCAGAAGGGGCGGATCCAGATGTGCCTACATCGTCGAGGGAATCATCTTCCACCGAAGGAAGCGAGAAATGCAAGTGTGCGGCAATCAAGACATCCATTCGCTGACGATACCGACAATCTTACTTCTATCTAGCTTCCATGCGTAGAACAGTCTCCTGAAGGATATCCACTCGGCAGGTGAGGGCCTGCAATGTAAGAGGCTCAAGAGGAGGTGGGGTGGAACGGGGAAGGGATCGAGGAGGAGGTTAGAGGCGGGGTCGTTTAAAGAGAATGTAGCGAAAGAGGGAGGCTGGGTTGAAATAACTGTCATTATTGTATTATGGGACACAATGGGCCTAGAATATGTCGGTGATGAGATGAGGGAAGATGACAGAGTTGGTGAGTTTTGCAGTGAGGATCGATTCACGAAGGGTTGAGGTTATGGCATGGGTTATGTCGACCAACTGGCCAACCATAAGTAGATAAAGGTAAAGTGCTTGTTTTTTAGTGACAAAGGAAAGGTGGGTGGTGGGAAGGTTGTTATTGTTGACAAGGTGAAGCCAAGGACGGGCCTCGGGGCGGAGATCAGAATGCTTAATGTAGCGTTGATAAATGTGAGGATGATGCCATTCAACACCCTCAGGACAGAGGGTACGAGGAACATCATCCCAAGGGTAGTGATGGATTAATTGTTCGTATTGGCAGCATAGGGCAGGAGGAAGGTTATAATGTTCTTTGATGCTAGCGGTGGTGAAGGCTTAAGGGACATGACACCTCGAAAATTAATTTCCAAGGTGTTGTAAAAGCAGGCATGAGTGTCAAAATGACGAAAAAATTTGTCATTTCCCTAGTCCCTAGGCTGAACTAAGTCGGAAAGCTGGGAATGGACAAGTTGACGGACGAAAGGATTGTTGTGTGGGGTTAAAGGAAAAAGGCGTTCCTAGATAAACAACCAAGCGTCGATTTTCTCAGCTAGGTCGTTATACTCGGAATCAGCTTGGGTGGGGGGGGGAGGGGAGGAGTGGAGGAGTGGGATGGATGAGAAGAGTGGAGGATAAGGAGAAGCTAGCTGAGGAAGTGGGAAAGCTACGGGAGGGGTTTTTGGTTCAAGGCATTTCCCTATAGAAAACAAAAATAAACAAGAATTAAACAAATTCACTAAAGATAAAAAAAGACATTTCACCGTGAGGAAGTGGGAGAGCTATGGGAGGGGTTTTTGGTTCAAGGCATTTTCCTGTAGAAAACAAAATTAAACAAATTCACTAAAGATAAAAAAAGACATTTCACCGTGGCGAAACATGTACTTCGCACACCACGACGAAACATTAAAGTCTGCCATGCCACAACGAAAAAGTTCTTCGCCGTGGCAAGCTAACCCTAATCAACAGAAACTAAGATGAAATGAAGGAGGGAAAACTTACGAAAAAGGGTTAGGATGATGTGAACATAAGCGACGTAAAAGAACTTACTGAAGGAGACCGAGCACGAGGAGAATGATGCAGTCCAATGGTAAGTCGTGGTAAAGATAAAATGCAAGAGATGAAGGTGAGGGAGGAAGAAGAAGGAGTTGGTAGGTTTAGAAGGAGGGAGAGTGGAAATGACAAAAAAGACAGAGGGCAGAAGAAAGGTCCAAAAAACATTAAGGGCAAAAGAGAAATTTCATGAGGGAAATTTCGTGCAGAATGGTCATTTGCTCCGCCGCGGCAAAAGAATTAAAGTATGTTGTGGCGAGAGTTGCATACAACTGTTCACCGCGACGAAAAATTGATTTACGCCACAACGAAATTGCCTAAATGTGTTGTGTCGCGGCGACGGATGGGTACGCTGCGGCGAAATGATTAAATCACGACGCGGTGAATGATACCATGGCGTGGCAAAATTTTCCCGAAGCACAAAAAGAAAAGACACGATCAATTCTAACAGATCCTCAGCTCATATACAAGTCTACCAATATAAACAAAATGCAATGTACCATCTACAACAATTTCTTCTATCATTAAAGATGTGTCATGCATCCACTAAAATTCAGAATTCAAAGGGAAGATGAATTATTAAAACAACCAAACCTAAGTCCAACTAAAACTAAACCTAATCCTAGTTATTTCTCTGCTACTCTCTCATGCTCCCCATTTCCTCCATTTATCGCCATTTCTAGGTTGGTTAGCGTGAAAGTTGGGATTCTAGATAAAATCTGGGTTCTCAGATATGATAACTCTTTCTCTCAACCCACTTCCACTAGTCGACTGACTTGACTCCTCTTCCTCAACTACCCTACTTCTCTCTTCTTCTTTCCTCTCTTTTCTAAGCTTCCTTAAGCGTCTCTCAATTTTGGGTTGGAAAGGAACAAGTCTAGTTCTACGGGGCATGCACAGAAACAATTCAAATAAAAGAAATTGTAACAAAATTGGCTCACAAGCACACAAAATCAATTAAAAGGTGAGATGTGAAGGATACAAGAGTATGATGTGTAAAAGTATGTATGAAGATGTGTATGTATAGAAAAATGCTAAGTATTAAAAATCCAACTGTGAAAGTATGCTTTGTTTGCGATTTCAAGATTTATGCTATGTAAAGAGAAATTAAAAACCTATACTATTGACAAGTATGAAATTAAACTATCCAAAATGAAATGTAAAAGAAAAGGTTCCTATTATCAATGATAGTCAAAATTGACAATGACCAACCTATAGAAAACCAATTGCTCGGTTCCCCAGTAATGGCATCATTTTGATTCGCAGTTTGTCTTTGGGTTATTCACTTGGAAACTGAATCAAAAATTTAATTCCAAGGATTGCAATATAGAATGCAACCTCGGGTTGTCTTACATAATTGGAACATAGCGCAAATGATCTAAGCTAGCATAGTTGTCAAGAAATGCAAACTAAATTGTTTGAAAAGGGGGTTTTTGACCATTGATAAAACTTACCTAAATTGATTAATTGAAAGAAAAGCGTATAAAAGATATTTTTGCATTTTTGGGAAAGAAAATTAAAAACTCAAACGATGATAAAATTGATAAAATCCTCTTGAAAACGAGTTTTGGTTATCATAGTTCAAAACAAATCTTTTTGGGAGCAAAAATCACCAAGTTTTCTAATGATGAACCTTAAAGAACTCTATAAGTCCAGGGTTTTAATTAATGAACTCCATTTCTTAAAACCTTGTTAAATGCATCTTAGTTTGTGTTAATAGATAAGCTAATGCAAGTGGTCAATTGGATCAAGCATAATCTCAATATCAAACACAACTAGGTAGATAAAAGAGAGTTAACACAATTATCCAAAAGACATATATGAGACTTCATATATTAAGCATCCAAGTTGTACATAGACAAATCGATAACACAATACATTGTTCAACACTTGATTAAACTTTAATCAAGAAAATCTAACTACAAGGCATAAATCCTAACTCAGGAGTTCATAACAATGTAGTTAAAAATGACAACGTAAAAACTACTCCCCTTTGATGCCCATCGAACTCAAGTCATCGCTACATCTTCAAGAGAAATTGATGCTTAGCCAAGCATTGCTTCGGGAACCCTCACAATTGTAAGCACACCGATAGCATCTATGGCAGCAGCAGCAAATGATGAAGGCGTCGATGAAGAGTGGATAGAATTGATGCATGAAGGTCAAGAGTGAGAGAGATTAGTGTCAGTTGTAGATGTCGAGAGAGTCTCGATGTATCTTCGGTTATGCCTGTTGTAACCTAATCTGGTAGATTTTTAACTGATGGTTCAATGGGTCGGGTTGAACAGCGAGGGATTTTGCTAAATATGGTTTGGGATTTCGACGGTTCGCCACAACAACAGATAAGTTTGCCGCAACGTACTTTTCTTGAAAGGTTTTTGCTCTTTGCTGGATTCTTCACTGCGCCAAAATAATTCATTTTCACCGCGACAATCTTTTCCTAAAAGTTCAGCCCGAATTCTTCATATTTTATCGCAATGACAGGTCTGTTTTGCCGCGTCGAAAGTCCAATTGTGCCTTTGCTCTTATTGGCTTCATTTCAGTACATTGATTCCTTTCTCCTTAAAGTTCCTCCAATCAATAATAGCAATTTGCAGTATCAATTTTTCTCAGAAAAATTAATAGTGCAATTAATATCAATTTGTAACAATTTTACTATCAAATTGCATAAAGTACAAGTACATACTCAATGATTAATTTAAGCACAAAATCAAGAATTAGGAGTCAAAAAGTATATTAAAAACCATGAAAGTTTTACCAATTTATATAGTAAACTTGGGCTCAATCACTAAGATGAGATCTTGTGTGTTAATCACCATATAAAGTAAAATGGGAGATCTAGAAGGAAAAACATCATAAGGGCAAAATAGTAATTTTACCATTTGTTGTGCAGATGGATGGCTATAATAAGGTTCTAAATAGGGTTTGCAATTGGACATAAAATATGTGTTCTCATAATATTTAATAATTCAAGAGTTCAACTAATTTTTTTAGTGGAATGACATTTAGTTAATAAGCTAGAATTAATTCTAATGAGATTAAGTTAATTCTAGGCTTATTGGTGCTTGAATTATCAAAGTCCAATAAGATTCCCCACTTGGCTTCAAGTAAAATTATCAAGCTAAGTACGAAACATAAATGGAGGTTTTAGAAGCCCATAATTGAATGTTGGGCTTACACTAATTAATGGTTAGTTAAAAGCCCAAATGTTCATTTAGAAATGGGCTAGACTTTAGTTTAATATAATTGATTAGCTTAATAATATTAAAACAAATTTTTTTACGAATTGAAGGATTAATTTCGATTTTATTAGGGTTAATTGGGCAGCTACACATTTGACATTAAAATGCCAAATAAAGATGGTCTTTATTATGGTTTATCATCATCAAGTGGAGTTATGAAATTTACCATTAAAGGTTTAATGGTTATCTTTTAATGTTAGCATGTAACCTATTAGCATTGATTGAATTAAAGAAGAAAGATGGACATTGGTTGGACCATCTTCCCTCTTACATCTCCAAAAACTAAAATGAACATGCTAATATTAGGTTAATAGACTTTTCTATAGTTCACCCAATTCATGCAGCACATCAAGCCACAATTTCACAAATGCATAGTCAGAAGCACCACTTGATGGTACTTAAACAATTCACAGGTGCACATGCAGAAGATCACATGGTTGTTATCGTACATTTATACGTCATTCTTGCCCAAATACGGCATCCTTGCCTTTCATTCAGAAGTACCACATGATTCACAATTGCACATTCAGAAGTGCCACATGATTGCACTCAAACAAATCACAAGAAATTCACAATGTCACGTTCAGAATTATCACATAATTGCAATCAAGCAAATCACAATTATTTCATAATTGCATCTTCAAAAATACCATATGATTGCTATCACATAAGGATAACGCATTTTGGCCTTGCACCCAATTAAAATTATTCAATCAAATGCATATGACATGTGTATGTGACACTGTTCCCATTTATTACGGTGTTATCATCGAGCACCTAAACTGACCCAATATGGGCGCATTAATCGTTGAGCCTGAGGCTCTGAAATCACTATGGGCTCGAAGCCCAGTTACGTTGAGCTTTTAGGCCCTGTTTGGCAATCAGCTGATTGCATTAGCTGATAGCTGATTATATCAACTGTTAGCTGATAGCTGATTCTATTAGCTAATTAGATCAGATGTTCATATTAGCTGTTTGTCATTTCATGTTTGATAAAATTAGTTGTTTGGTATTAGCTATTTATGTATAAAATGACTTATAAGGACATGACTTTAAAAAATTATAAGGATATAAATATTATATAACTTAGTATTTCGTTAAATATTCTTAGAGAAATTTATATTTTAGATATTAAATTTTACAAAAAATAAGTTTATAACTTTAATAAAAATATAATAATAATAATAATAATTTAGATACGCCTAATTGGTACGCTTTATAATCTTCCTTTTTGATTTGCAAAGAAAAGTTGTTGAGATTTCTTTAACTGAATCAGTCATCATGGCTATATAGTTTGACCATGAGGCGTGCCTGTTTATGTAATTCCTCGACAAGATGATTTGAGAAGGTAAATAATATCCTTCATATTTGGATACTGCACGAGTGAGGCCTGCAACTAACTGAAAATAAACCTTGATGCCATAACATATTATTTT
>JANVCL010320020.1:0-33875 GCA_026546855.1 Erythroxylum incrassatum
AACCTTGAACCTGATTTTTCAGGTTCGGTTCGAACCGAACCTGAACTCAGGTTTGGTTAACCTTATTTATAGGTTCGATTCATACGGTTCAGGTCCGGTTCACAGGTTCGCGAGTTTTTTTGAACACCCCTACGTTTCATTCCATTTTATTAATAATCTCTCGACTAAACATAACCTTAGGCAACAAATGACGAGATCATAGGCAATTTGTTGAGGATAATCTTGTCACTCAAATAAAATAATTAATTTATAAATACTTGTTTAATAGACAAGACAAAAAATGGTATATAGCTTCCATTTTTATGGAAATTCATGATTTGCTCCACTAAAATTGTTTTTATTTCAAGTGAACCCCAAAGTTTAATACCATTGTTCTCTCAGTCACGTTATGTGTATTCATTTACATTATTTTGTCTTTAATGTTTGATACGGCTAAATTAATTCCTATATTAATTGTTTTTAGATGCGTTTAAAGTGGATTTTGGATGCTATTTTGTTTTATTGATTATTACCGTTTTAAATATGAGTAATCAAGTAAGTATTACTTTTTAGAGTTGTGTAAATTTGATATTATAAAAAATAGTTCAATTTAGTCTGACCTAAATGGATTCTATCTTAATTGAATTAAATTTTTAAAGTTTTTTTTTCTTTTTATAAGGTTGGTTAAAACTTTGATTGTTTAATCCGATCAGAAGTTTAATTTTTTTACATAAAATAATAAAAATAAAAAAATTTAATAAGGGACAATTAGTGACGAAGCTACAAATTTAAAATAAAAGGGCCTAAATATTTATTTTTTAATCTTAAAGGGCCCAATATACCAATGAGTTTCAAATAACTTCATATATATATATATATTAAAAATCAAAATATTTTAACTTTTTAAATGTTGGGGGGTCCAGTGCACCATGGGCTTCTGTATAACTCCTGGGGACAATTGAGTACAAGCTCGAACTTGAAAAAAGAACATTTCTTTAATAGAATTTTTAGATCTTTTAAAATAAAATTTTTAATAAATGTACTAATTTACAAAATTATGTTGCCAAACCACCCCATTATATGAAGAATGCTACACCATTAGTTAATGGTGAAGTTTAATTGAAGTTGATTAATCAATTTATTTTAATAATTTTTGTCGTTAAAAATTGATTAATTTATTATTTAATCATCAATTTTTTTAAATTAATAAATTTTTATAAATTAATAAATTTAATTAATTTCATTTAATAATATCTTTTTTCAATTAAACATCAAATTGTTCGATGGATAAAAACAATCTCTTTGAATTATATGTCAAATTCTTTAATTTTATTCAATGTTTAGTAAATTTTATAACAATCTAATACTGACTAAACTTTTTAAACTTTAAACTTTTTGTTTTACAAGTTTAACTTTATGTTTGAGTTTTTAAAACATCGGTTATGAATATCTTAAAATTTAAATAGAAACTTTAATAAATATCTTTTTTTTAATTTATGTCTTTTTAGTAATTAGAAACAAGGGTTACATCAATATTGCGAAAAACCATATTAAATTTGAAATTAGATTTGATTTTTAATTCTATTAATACTAGTTAATATTAAATGGTCTTTTGAGTAATTTTTTAAAATTACAAAATTAGGTCCTATTTTCACTTGTTCCCTCCGGGTCAATTTAGAGAAATGCAAGAACTATGGGACTGTTTTGTGAATATCAAACAGACAGGGACACGATTTCAGGAAGGGCACGAGAGCAAAAAAGACATAAACTAGAAAGAATATATAACCATTTTCGAAGAGAACGCATACTTCTTTTCTCTCCTTTCTTCATATTTATCTGTCTCTGTTTCTGTCCCTGTCTCTGTCTCTCTCTGGGGATACTCTTCTGAAGTAACAGAGAGAAGCGGATCATGGGTTGCTTTCTCTGTTCTGGAAAGTCAAGAAAGAACCAAAAGAAACCCCAGAAGAAGAACAACAACAAGTCTGATGATCAGATCCCATCATCTTCGGGTACTTTTAAGTATATGATACTTCAAAGTTTGCTTCTTTTTTTTTTCCCCCCTCTGCTGTATTGGTTCATGTATCGTTTTAAAGTAGTTATTTCATGTAAAGTTGGTGAATTTCATGAGAACTGGGTCACATTCATCAAAGTTTGAAGCTTTCTTTTCGAGGGTATTGAAGTATGTGTTGATCTGGATTGGACACGGGGATTATTGTTGGTGAAGCTAATTTAATCGCAGTTTTGCGCTAATGTGGTTCAGTTTCAAGGTCATTTTTTGGCCTGAAGGTGATGAATTTCGACCGTAATCATTTCTATCTCTTTTGAAGCTCTGGGATCTTTTAAAATTTCTCGGATAGATTCCCAATCTGTGGGAATCAATTTCATATTAACGGTGTAGATTCAGTGACAATTTATCTGAATAGTTCTGTTTGTATATATAATTTTTTGTCGGGGAAAGGTACTATCAGTCAAAAACGCGGCTTTCACTAGGCATGTGGCGTAATTGTCAGCAGACTTATACATGCAATCATTCTACCCCATGAAGTTGGTTCACAAAATGTGTCTTTTTTTTATTTAGGGTTGTTGAGTATTACTAAGATTGCGATTATTTTGGCGAAACCCTCCAAGTGTTCATCAGTGTTTCATCTCAACGGTAATCCGGCATTGTGGGATATCTTGTTACCCTAAGTTCACAGTTGGCCCCTTGTTATTTTTTTTCTTAAATGATTGATTGAAATTCTAAAGGTACATGTGTGCTAATTTGTCATGAAAGAGTGTTTCATATCATTTTATTGTCGAGTATTCATGGTCGTTCTAAGTTTTGGGAAGCAGGCAATGCTGGTTAGAGTGATAGAGTAGGTATGCAAGGGGAATAATCCAGTTTGTTGTTCCTAGATGATCGTTTTATCTTCTGGTTCTTGTTATGTTTCTCAAATTTGGATGACAAGATTTTTTAGATGACCTGGTTCAGAACTGTTTTTAATTCAACTGATGTGACAGTGAGTACTATTTGTTGTGTTTCAAATTATTGGTGGGTTGATTGTAATGCATATTGTTGTTCTATTGTTTTATGCAGAGAAGGTGAAGGTAAACTTGACCTTGGATATTAAGAAGGATATTCCTAAGGAGGGAGGCACTGATCATATTGCTGCGCATACATTTACGTTCCGTGAATTGGCTGCTGCAACAAAGAACTTCAGGGCAGATTGTCTTTTGGGTGAAGGAGGTTTTGGCCGAGTATATAAAGGAAGATTGGAGAGTAACAATAAGGTTTGTTGAACTAGTTGGATTCGGCTTTTTGAATGAAAATTTACAAAAGGACAATTCCTTGTATCTAATCATTGTTTGTAGATGTAGATCAAATCGTTCCCTGGAAACTTTATCTCCTTGATTACCTTATGATGCTCATATCCAAGGGAAGAACTGATTGATTGTGGAAAGATAATAATGAAAATTGTCAGCTCAAAGGATCAAGAGGAACATTTGAGTAATTGATTCTAATTTCAAGATATTGTGAATCCATCTGACCCAAAACTAGATTATTGCTTCAAATTTTAGACTGAACACCTTTTTATCTTTGGCATTGTAACTATTAGTTCAGCCCAAAATGTAATGCTCCAAATGACCTGAATGTTTCTTTGATACGTTGTAGGTTGTTGCTATTAAGCAACTTGATCGCAATGGGCTACAGGGGAACAGGGAATTCCTTGTTGAAGTATTGATGTTGAGCCTACTTCATCATCCAAATCTTGTTAACTTGATAGGGTACTGTGCTGATGGAGACCAAAGACTTTTGGTTTATGAATACATGCCATTAGGATCTCTGGAAGATCATCTACATGGTAAGTTCTCAAATAGTTGATTTATAGTTGTTAGGCTTCAGAAGTTTGATACTCTCTTTAAGATGGTAAAAATATTAATTAATGAGTCAAAGAAGGGAGGTTTTGTTAGATAAATTACAAATTAGAAGTAAGTGCTATGAGAATACATGTGTTTTGTTCTTATCTTGAGTGTGGTTAGAGAAGCGTACACCATATTCATTTACAGAAGCGTACAGATATTCCATATTCATTTGAATGTAATATTTCTTTCCAATCACTTTGCTAACTGTTCACGAGTCATTGCCTCTTGGATGCCCATTTTATTGATCACTTTGAGCATGTTTATACTCATTTAAGGTTAATGTTTTTTTGACATACATCAGTAATTTTCTTCTATTGCATTTATATTTTAGATCTGCCACCTGATAGAAAACGACTTGACTGGACTACGAGAATGAAAATAGCTGCCGGTGCTGCTAAGGGCTTGGAGTACTTGCATGACAAAGCTAACCCCCCTGTGATATATCGTGATTTGAAATGCTCGAACATTTTGCTTGATGAAAATTATCATCCAAAGCTATCTGATTTTGGGTTGGCAAAATTGGGTCCTGTTGGAGACAAGACTCATGTTTCCACTAGAGTGATGGGAACCTATGGATATTGTGCTCCTGAATATGCAATGACGGGTCAGCTTACGCTAAAATCAGATGTGTACAGTTTCGGTGTTGTACTCCTTGAAATCATTACTGGGAGGAAAGCTATTGACAATTCCAGAGGTGGCGGGGAGCATAATCTAGTTGCATGGGTAAGACACTCATGGCCTTTTGTAAACTTAAGTTCCATCTTATCATTGCAGTATTCGGTTTGAAATACCATTGCAGTAGTCAGTTTGAAGTAGCTTCTCACTTCTGTGAAAGTATGTTTTCTTTATTGGCATGGCATGAACTACTTGGTCTATTATATGCTCTTGGATATTATAACCTTTTAAGACCAGCAATGGTTAATTTGACTTTTTTTTCATATGGTATATTTGGCCTGAAATTGATGAAACAACAAATTCCTTATTCACCATTATTTTATAATCAAACCATGTCTGAAGAACTACTTCTAGATAGTGCTAAGATAAAGAAAGGACAAACTGGTACCCCGTAAAGTGGAAAGACAACTAGGTGACTATCTTTGGAAATCAGATTAAGTCTGCGGTGAACTTCATTGTCGGAACTTCTTCGGACTGACAATGTGAATAATCTTGAAATTAAAGTAGCATTAGGTAGCATACTGAGGTTATGAACTTGTGATAAGTATTATACTCTTTTCATTGAGGGAGTTTTCTCATCTTATAATTAATTGATTCGGCATGGAAAAACCTGCAATTAAGTGCTTCTTCTTCTCTTTTTCCTTCGGTTTCAGAGCTGAGTTTCCTTGAGATTTAATAGTCTGGGTCTTTACTGGGTGAGAGTTGTAGTTGATCCTCAGGCATTTTGTGCCCATTTATCAGTTGCTGGTATATTGTTTCAAGATGTTACTTTATGCAGTCGAACCTAAGTAGAAATGAAAATATTTAGTGATGTGGATAGTTTTGCTTTTCAATCTTGATCTAATGTTGTTCCCATGATGCAGGCACGGCCTTTATTCAAAGATCGACGGAAATTCGCCCAAATGGCCGATCCACTTCTCCAAGGTCAATATCCTGTGAGGGGTTTGTACCAAGCTCTTGCAGTTGCTGCAATGTGTGTTCAGGAACAGCCTAACATGCGGCCCCTCATAGCTGATGTAGTTACAGCTCTTACTTATCTTGCTTCTCAAAAGTACGATCCCGATACTCAGTCAGTACACAGCTCCCGCACAGGCTCGTCTACTCCTAGAACTAGAAGGGAACCGTGAAGTTGATAGGCGAATTTTAGAATGCACCCATGTTTAGGGAATCATACCATCCTCAGGAGCCAATTGACATGATTTCAAGCTTTGTAAGTACAGGTTTATATATCTACAATGAGGTCACTGAACAGGATTCAATTTCAACAGGTGCAGCTAGCTAGAATGTGATTCCTATCGCTGCAATACACGATTTTATCTTTTCCATAATCCCTTTTTTGTCTATTTAGTTTATTTTCACACCATTTTGTGTAAGTTTCTTTTTTGGTTATTTTTGTTTTACTATAGTGATCTCCCTCCCTCCACCCAAAACTGTGTCCTTTCTTTGTACAAGCTCTTTTCTACAATGGCTCTTAATCTAAATAGAAATTGGTCTATCCTTGAAGAGATTCACTTCTATCTTTTGTATAAAATTGGAATTGTACAGAGTTTAGACACTCATGAATTGGGAAGAACTAGGGGGTTAAACAAAAGTTCTGACATCCGAAAAAATTGAAACGATACGGAGAAAATTACACTTACAAATTGCGAAAAACTTGAGGGTTGAACTTTCTTCGGTTCAAACTTTCTTCCAATCGGAATAAACTTCATTTTGTTTCTGTTATTCACATTGAAAATATGAAGAAATATTCACAGAAGAAGCAATATTGAATCAAAGATTATACAATTGTTTCGTGAAGGATTTCATGTTTCTTTTTTACATACTATTCAGCTATAAAGAGACCTATTGCTACTGAACAGTGAACAGACAATAAATGGAAATAGCTCTACAAGGGACATGATAAATAAAAAGATGACCAAAGAAGAAAAGTGCTCTACACTCTGAACGGTACGGCAAAAAATTATCTACCAGTCTGACAACTTAAGATATTTTAGTTATACCGAACCTAAAATACTCTACTCGTTTTCCTTAACTGAATGACCATTTGTCTCCTTCTGCTCATTGCTTGGACTTTGCTCCTCAGTGAACGACTTGCCATTTTCTGCCTCATCAACATTAGCAGGTTTCCCCTGTTTTGTCCATTTTGGTTAAACAACATCCAAACTGACTTACTCTTAGCGTGTGAAATTAATATCAACGTAAATACATAAAAGACAAACCTTGTTTCGGTCGCGCCATCCAAGTCCGAAAGGTCGAGCTAATAAACCAACCTTTCTTGGAGGTATGTCTTGAATAGCCTCTTGATTTGCTTTATGTGCTTGCCCAGGAGTTCTGAAAAATTTTAGATTCATCTCTAAGCAACCATGTGATCCAATTGGGTAACTTACGAGCACTCCAAATAGACGTGCCGACGGAGGTTTGAAGTTAAAATTACATGAAATGAATTTCTTAGCCTTGTTTTCTATCGTGTTTAATTTCCAGAAATTGATGGATAAAAAAATCCAAATACTATCCAACACAATTCAACATCCGTAGTATAATTAACAAGTCAATAAGAAAACTGAAGCTGCAAACATTTTACTCTGAAAGGAAGTTGACTACTTACCTTGGAGAATGTTGCGTCTTTAGTTGACCAGATTGGTATTGCAAGGTCGCCTCCAACATAGACTCTGCCATAACCACGCGCTTCTCCATTTGAGCAAGGGATGCCATGGCCTCTTCATACTTCTCCTGTAGATATGTAACAGTTGTAGTAGTTGATGATCATCAAAGTAATTAAACTGTAAGTTAGAAAGTTCAGATGCCCTCTCGCAGAAAGGAAGCATCACTAATATAATCACTGTCTAATAAATATCAGAATTCAGTGATAGTGCAACAAAATTAGTTTTCCAGGCTCATCATGCAAATTATCTTAAGAATCACTGAAAACTATGACACACACAAGTCTAGCAAAATATTCAACAAAAACAACTGAAAAATACAAACCTGAAGCACTTGAGCTGCATATCTTTGGGCTGCTGCATCTTGTTCAGCATATCTGCGTGCGTCTTCTGTTAGTCTTTGCTCTTGCTCCACCCGCATTAAAACCTGCACGGGTCTCAGCATCGGGAACATAATTATAAGTCAAATATGAGAGAAGAACCAATGGCTTTGCATGTGATAAGCGCTATAACTATAAGCAAATATGAAACAAGCATGAACCTGGAGCATTGCATTTTCTTGTTCCTGCTTATCAGCAAGGGCCCTTTGCAGCTGGGAAACCTCACGCTCCAACTCTTCAACCTAGAGATCATAAGCAAATATTCAGAATGCAATGCATTTGAATCAGGATTAGGCATTGGCACATCAGGATGAAGAGAATCTGAGATAAATAACAATTCAAAGAACACAATCACCCATTTCGGTTCAACTAAAAATTACAATTTCATTTCAAAAACCCAAGACCATGTCAGTGAAAATCTTAAACTCACAGAAAACTGATCATCGAACACATCTTATAGCAGCTTTTATCATTTTCCAGTGGCGTTGGATGGAAGACCTTGTGCATCTAGACGAAATTCAATGTAAGACTTTTTTTTTAATTCTGAAGGACTTCTTATTCTGATATTTCTTCATGAAAACAGATTTGCTCTCGCAAACCCCCTCCCCCGAAAACCCATATGTTCTCAAGTTATTTATCTCTTATGTATTAGTTGTTTTAGCAATATGAAGCCCCAAAAGTTCGTATAAAAAGATTTTCCAAATAAGAATAAAAAAAAAAGGTTTATGTATACCCTAGCACTCAATTGCCGTCGGTTGTCCTGCTTGACCATCTCCATCAAAGCTGTCTCCAACTCCTCAGCTCTGATAAAGAATTGATACAAGGTAAATATGAGATAATCTTTCAAAGAAAATAATTTCACAAACCAATAGCATCATATGATAGAGATGAAGTATGAAGGAAAAATTAAAGAATGCTGCCTACAGAAACATAAACCACAGCACAAAAGTTCCAGTTACATTTCAATACAACCTGCCACCTATATAGACAATATCTGCTACTCTATTCATTTACATTCACAATTTAAGTGTGATCCTTGCTCAATATCTAGCCCTGCTCCATTTCTGGGGAAGTGATCAAAAAGATGTTCCATCTAAGGCCAAAGCTTTGAACCTGAAAAGTTGTGAATAGTGCATCCTAATAATTGAACTTGTCAAAAACTTCATTTCGTTATTGCCTAAAAAGAACAAATTACAATATGCAGAAGACTACCAAAATTCGCTGAATTCACTGGTCATACAAAGACTAAAATAAAGCTGCCGTTTCATGTCTACTTGTATGTCTTGTTCCCTTGCTTGTACCTTAACCATGCCACAATCCCTTCTACATTAAATTTATATCCTCTATTCCACCATTTCAGCTATTCTACGCCATTCTTCAGTTGAGAAGAAAAATAACCATGCTCCATCATACATATTGCTACAGAACAAACTATCAGTTTGATAATACAGGACGAAAAGTCAAATGTGTAAAATGACGTCAAGCCACTTAACATAGACAAAAATACTAAATCAATGAAGAGCACAATAGTGGAAGTCTGATCCAAAGGAGACTATCTCCAAGCAACAGTGCAACAATGCAAATCCACATGACACTTACACTTCAGGCCACAGAACAAACACAACCATGAAATGAGTTGAAGCATGTAGTACATGTAGGCTTGTAAGGATGCAAAGACACATGACAATAGAAATCCTGACCTCAGAACAGCAGATCTTTTCTCCTCTAGCAACTTGCACAGTTCAACCTTTAGCCATACAACCTGTAACATCATTTATATGAGAAAATCAAAACACTCAAACATGTACAATCATAGTCCCCAATCCCCTACACCCTCCTGAAAAATAAAAAATATACCCACTAACAGGAGAACAGCATGCAAACACTGAAAGTCTAGGGATTGCAGTTTACAGTAAAAAGTTAACAATGCATTAACTCCTAAAATTCATGAAAGATAATGCTTAAGAGGGGATGTGGTCCACCTGATCTTGGAGATCTAGAGTAGTATCTACCTCCCCATCACCAGTCAGGCTAATGACAACATCATCTGCATTAGTAGATCCAGACTCTGAGCGAGAGAAATCGCCACTTCTATGCTTATCTATCAGAATTGACTTCGGGTCATGTTTGAAATTATATAGCTTTGATGCCAAACCATGGGAATCCCTCCAAGCCTGAAGCCCCTTTGTCCTTTCCTCAACTGCAGTCATAACAGCTGGCCGATGCTTATTTCTCAGTTCTCGCAGCCTAGTTTCATTCACATTTTGGTAACCCATGCAAGCTGTTAAAACTAGTTGACTGCTATCAAATGTTGAACCAGCCAGTGACTGTAGCAGAGTTACTGCATCACCAGCATCCTTAGTAGTAACCAATGCCGGGCCTACAAAAAACTGAAACTAAATCAAGTTTCACAAAGAAATAGGGCAACAGAAACTTAAATAAATATGACATCCATTGATTTTAGGAAAAAACTCAGTATTGTTCACCCAGTACCATATAACTCCATTAAGGCAAGTGCTGTTCTGAAAAGCATGACACGATTTCCTTCATAGAGAAGCACATCCCACACTCGCAGAACTGAAGTAAGGAGGACAGCACCAGTTTATGTGTTAGCTTTCCTTAGAAATAATGGATCCAAACTAAGGAACTGATGTAAAATTAATGAATCTTAGCACGCAATGTTAAAACGTACTAAGTTGTGTAAGTCATGCATTAAAACAAAAAACCTGACCGCTTTCCCAAGGAAGCATGTTCATGAAGATAGAAAGGAACCATGGCCCAGCCACCCATGCCACTTGCACTCCCAGGTAATCCAAATGATTCACTGACATAGAATTGATGTTGACATATGAAATCCAATTTCTTGCTAATTTAAAGAACTTGAAAGATATAAGAAATCATATGAATACTTATACCAACCTAATTTAGGGAACCTTTCACGCACCAACTCTTCAAAAACAAGTTGGTCAACCTGAAAAGGAGAAACAAATCATTCAGAATATCTATTTGTAAATGTCAAGTGATATTCTGTGATTTTTCTTTTGCTGTGAGAAAAATAAAATGACGGTAAAAACAATGGCATTGAGAAACTAGAACTTTGGTAAACATTACCTGAGACTCTATCATTTCCTCTGAGTAATACCCATCAAAATAGTCATCAATAATGCCCATCAGTGCCCTGAGAATTCAAGCTAAATTTAGAAAAAAATAGCACTATTTTGGCTATGAAGGTATCATGGTAAATAACTTTCTTAAATGAATGGTGCCAACTAAGTTTCTAAGCATACCAAAAGGCATTTTCTTCTGGCATCAAAAGCAGTAACAGGGCCGCAAAGAAATTCATGGCCTATATAATCATTAATGTGAAGTACAAAAAGAGTTAGCTATTTGAAGTGAGGAAAATATTCAATTGACTGCAATTAGCATTATAGGCTCAAGTACCTGGCAATAGCCAACTGAGGGGTTATGTCGAGCGTATGCTGTAAGTAAGCGCCTCAAGGCATCTCTACCATCATCATCCAAAGCAGGATGCCCTGGGAATGTTCGAGGCAAATCCTGCATTAACACCACTAGCAGTATGAGAAATTTCGCAATGACAATGTCGAAAGGAGGAAACAAGGATTATCATCCAGATAGAGAAGTCATTGCAATGACCTTCTCAATTTGTCCCTTCCATTTCTCAGATGCATACAAGTGATCCATGGTCGAATCCTTAGCATGATTGTCCAACTCTTTATCAACATGATTAGTATTAAGTTCTGCCTTAAGCAGATCCTGATAATACTTCTCCACTCGACGAGCCCTTACACCCACAAATGCTTGCCATAGCTAAAATTGTTATCAGAAATTAGTACAGAAATCAGTAAACGAGTTGAAAAGAAATAAGGGTCGAGTATACCTCTCCCCTAAGTGCCATTGGAACACCCCCGCGAACAAGGACCTCTAACTCTTCTTTCCAGGGAAACAAAGATTCAAGAGTGGTTGCATCAGCAGTTGTAGTAGCCATAATAGACACACTAAAGTTGTCAGTTGAAGGGGAATCTTGAATTAGATCTGACCTTTCAACATCATAAAACTCATCTTCAGAATCCTCCTCAGCTGATCCTTTTAGCATCTTGGCATCCTCCTTAGGAGACACAGCTGTTCTAGGGTCCTTGTCCTCCCTTAATTGATTGACCTTCTTCTTCACACGGCTACTCATCATATCTTCAATTACACGTAGTGATGGTCTAATCACTGTCCATATTTGGATCTTATGATTTTTTCTATTCTCAGCTGCTTGTTTCTCTTCCTTTTCAATGACATTTTCAGGTGAAGTATCAGAGCCAGGCTTTTCACTACTTACATTATCTCCTTCAACATCAGTCTCTACACTCTCAATCTTTTCTTGGGTACTCAGTCCTTTGCTTCCTTCTTCTCTATATGATCCATCCACTGCCAATTTAATGGATCCTGCTTCTCGTTCCAAGAAACTCGTCCATCTATCTGATCTTTCCTCTTCTTCCTCCTAAACATGTGAGGATATGAGAAAAAGAAAAGGGGCAATTTTATCTTCCTTTATCTATCGTTTGTTTAAATTTCGTTTTCCTTTTTCTATAGATATGGTATGTGGATAAACAGAAGAACAATAACAAAAAGTATTCTAACCTTTAAATCATACAATCTCAATCACCTAAGGAGTGAATACAACAATAAACTATACGCAAACTTTCACATATTTTAACCTTTTACATCATACAATTTCAATCATTCAAGGAGTAAATACAACAACAAATTGTATGCAAACTTTCATCTTTTGCTATCAAACTCAATCTGTAGAAACACCCCTAGGTATGTTAGTTCCTCTCCTTTTCTCTCATGAACACTTCATAGGGAAAACGAAAAAGAAACAAAAAATTTTCCACCGGCTAAACAACCAATCAGGTGCTAGAAATAAGTAGGAGTCCAAAAGGAAACCTTGTAGATATTAGCATATTCCCGGTATCTTTGTACATGTTGTGGTCTCACTGCAAATCCATAAGCGTCCCTGTCCATATGAACATTTACTAACGCATTATTTCAAAATCCTCTATATCATACAACATAGATCCTCCATTGCAGTGATTCAACAAGCATAACACAAACATAATAAACAGTGCAACACTCATACACACTCACAGAGAGAGAGAGAGAGACAAATCGTTCTGCACTATATGCTAGCTTAGTTCTACATAAGCACGCACCCTATTAAAAAACACAAAAACTTCAACAAAAGAAGTTCAAAATCCGCACCACAACTAAAATGAGGCAAAGATTAACAGAAACATACCTGCAATCTACCTTCAACGATCCAGGACTCAAACTAGACAAGAGCATGTTCCACTCAAAATCTCAACTCTAATTTCCATGCTACTCGAATTTGTACGCAATGTAACTCAATTTCACTACAGAACTACACCACATTTATGATCAAAACTCCTGAACTAGGCCTATTATCACACATTGTTCAAACTCCATCCAATTACAGACAACTTCAAATAAAGATCACAAATAAAGATCAAGCACTCAAACGCTACGAAGATCAACTCCACAAATCCAAATCTCCACTTATCGAAACGATCAACACTTCAAAAACGAACACCAACAAAACAGAAACGATCGGACCGAAGAGGAAGAAGTGAAGAATCTTAAAAAAGGGACGCGTGGCGCGAGAAGGGAAGATAAAAGAAGAGTGAGCGCGTAACACTGACCTCTTGTGCTCGAAAGCGATGAGAGGGTTAATGGCCTTCATAGCTGGACGGATCTGATTGGTCTGTCAGCTTCTCCAAAGTCGGAGGCTCAGTTAGAGAGAGATCTTCGGGAAAATCAACTCTATCTCCTTAAAACTCTGCAACTGAATTTCAGTAACAAGAAAGGGAGAGGAGAGGAGAGAGAGAGAGAGACACGAAGAGTGGCCAGTGTTTGGTTGTTTGTGTACGTAAAAGATGAAAACGCTGTTCTTGTAACGTGGGCTCGAGATTTGAGGGAATTAATTGTATATGTAATTTTATAAATATTTAAAAAATGAGTTAGAAGACGAGATTAGGGTCATAAAATAAGGTTTGGTTATTTAATTGTTTTTTTTGCATTTTTTTAAATATGGATCAACCGTTTTCTAATCTAATATTAATTATCTTATAAATATATTACAACACAATTAATATCCTCTTTATAAAAATAATTATTGTATCAACTTATTATAAATAAATATTTTTTATTTGTTTCTTAATCAATTTCACTCTATCATTAGTCAAATTAAGGAATTAATATGCAATAACGAAATGTTACATGTTTAAAACAGTTATTGAAAAATATAACCAATTCGATCAATTAATCTTTAAATTTTTGAACCGTCTAATTTTTTTGTTCAATTTTTGACTTTTTGAGTTAAAAATCAATCAATTCATTAATTAATCAGTTATTTTTTGTAAATTAATAAATTTTTATAAACTAAATAAATCAATTAATTTTTATTTAATAATTTTTCAATTAAACTTCAAATTCTTAATAATTTTTTTGAAATCATATTTCAAATTTTTTAATCTTATTTAACCTTTATGCAGTTTTGTGACTGTGTTAATTAAACCTTTTATAGAACATATTGCCCATTTGATCAACTTAGATATTAAATATAAAAATTAACTATCACTTTATTGGAATAAAAATTAAATAATATTTATAAAAAACACATCACCAATTTGGGAAATGATGATATAACAAAATAATTTAGATGGCATTTTTTATAAATCAAAATATGCTAACTAATGTTTTTCACTAATACAACTTTTAACCTATTCTTGTTTTGGAATTGTTAAATGAGCAATACATTCAAACTTAAGAATCTTTTTATACACTTCATTCATTTTGGCTATTATATCGCTAAGTTAATTTTATTTAATCTTATATGACATTATCCGGTCAAATCAAGTTTGAAATATTTTGTTTTTAAATTTAAGTTCAGGCTTGAAACTTTAGGTTCGAGCTCGAGTTTGATTAGACATTATTTCTTTTAGCTTAAACTCGAGTTCATTTTAAATATGATAATTTAAAACAACGTCGTTTTGTGTAAGAAATTTTTAAATTTCAAATCGAATAGAGTTGGACAGTCATTTGAAATAAAAAATATATAAACCTAAACCAAACTTCAAATTTTTTATACAAAAGGACATCATTTTTGATAAAATTTCATTTATATACATTTAAGTTTACAATCTAATCAATCTTACCATACGTGGACCACAAAGACATTTCACTTTGACTTTGGGGTGCTCAAATAGTAAATTGCCCGAACAAAGAGTTAAGATGGTGTCGGCAATGAAGTTATATTATCTTTTTTAAAACAAATCTCAAACTTTGATCTTTATCAATCATGATGAACGATGGTGATTTGCATCTTAGAAAAACCGGCGTGCAATGCAATAAATATCTACACATCACATTCATTGCAGTCACCTTCAGTGCAAAACATGCATAATTGGGTCCCAATCAAAGTAGATGTAGGTCCCCTTATCTAATTATTAGTATCATATCCTTTATAGAAAGTTTGGCCTTTTTAGTCACATTTTATAAAGGTTATTTTTAAAAGTAAAGAAGAATTTTGGAATATAATGGATATAAATCATAAATTATGAATTACAAGAATAAAGGATAAATATAAGATAAAAATAAAAATATATAAATTAATAAAGTAATTAATTTTATAAAAATAG
Organism: Erythroxylum incrassatum; assembly: GCA_026546855.1. Classification (NCBI taxonomy): domain Eukaryota; kingdom Viridiplantae; phylum Streptophyta; class Magnoliopsida; order Malpighiales; family Erythroxylaceae; genus Erythroxylum; species Erythroxylum incrassatum. Next base: position 15,325 of record JANVCL010320020.1, read on the forward strand.
ATAATTTAACAATGAATCAATAATTCAATATTTACATAATTAGATATTTAGTTAAGTTAAAAATTATGTTTCTTAATATTAATTAATTAATAACGAAAGATTTTCTACAATATTTTCAAATACTTAAAAATTTGTGGAGTTTAAATGTTTTATTTTTTAAAAAATCATATTAAAAATATATAATTCACTAGATCTTGTTATTGGTCAGTGATAAAAAATCTCAAAAATATCTTTATACATTATAAATAATGACGGCAACAATACCTAATAGAAATCTTACTGAGACATGAGATCTTACCACTAATTAGTAAAGAGATTATTTTGAAATAAATCACGTGAATGAATGAAAATAAAAAGAAAAGTAGTTATTATAAATAATGAATTTTAAAATTTTTTAAGACTTAATATGAAGGATTCATTTTATATTAAATTTTAGTATTGGGTTAGTAATAAAAATTTTCTTAACATCCTTTAAGTATTTATAATTGCAAGTTGAGACACAACTTTTTAATAACATTTTCAATTTACAAAAGCTAGCTGTTTTTTATAATTAAAATGATAACTTAGTGAAAAATTACAAAGTTGGCTTGAAGTTAACGCCGATTTGTCCTTTTGCTTCAATCTAAAAAGCCTCTCCTTGCGCCTAAATCTGCGACTGTACACAAGCGTGCATTACTATAGAGTGGTTAGTATTAAAAATTTATATTTAAAATTTACCATTTATATTTATAATATTACACAAAGCTATTTTTTTATATTTTATTAAAATTTCTCGTCTAAATTAAGTAAGAGTAAAACTGCATATTATCGGATTTCTTCAAATTCTTCAAATTATAAAATATATTATTCAATTTAAAGTTTTTTTAATTAATCTAAGATATATTTCTTCTCTTAATTTTTCTTTAAAAGATATATATAATTCTAACCGCATGTATGCAAAAAGAATATATTAATAATCCAACGTTTGAAAAATTCAACTGATTTAATCGGTTCAACTATTAAAATTTTAAACTATCTAACTTTTTGGTTCGATTTTTAACTTTTTTATTCGATTTACTTTAATAATTCATATTGTTAAAAATCGATTAATTTATTAATTAATAACTCAATTTTAATAAACTAATAAATTTTTACAAACTCAAATAAATAAATAAATTTTTATTTAATAATTATTTTTAGTTAAATTTTAAATTATTCGATAAATCGATCATATTTTAAATTTATACATTTTTTTAATTTTGGCTAATTTTACGAAAGTTTAAATTTTACTTTGCTTTTTTTGACGGACTTTTGTCTACTTTTGTCGTTGGATATGTAAATCTAATTATTAATTGTTATGGACAACTTAAGAAAACAGTAACACCGTGGAAAAGAAGTAAGAGCGTTTAGCGAAAGCAACGGAAAATTTGACTTTTTCCACATGTCATTAATCAAATCGCTATTGTTTTTACAAGTTAAAAAGTTATTTAAAATTTAAAAATATTTTTGACTTAAATTATTATAAACAAGAGATATTAAATTACTTTGTATCAAAGTATATACTTTTAAATAATTTAAATAAAATTGTTTATTTTTTAATTTTAAAAAATAAAAAGTAAGCTAGACTAGTTTTCAACCACTTAGTACCTGTTTGGATGGGCTTTTGAGAGATCAATAAGTACTTTTCTCAACTATAAAATTTTTTTAAAAGAAAAGTGAGCGTTTGACTGTAAAACAAAAAAGCTCATCTTTAATAAATTTGGCTTTTTTGGCAGCCAAAAAATAACTTTTTAAGAAACTCAAATTTAAAGCTTATCAAAAAAAAGTTTTTTTAGATAAATTAATGAGCCTATTTTTTATTATCTTTTATTCTTATGTTTTATGCATAATTTCTACAATATCCGCAAACTCATCTTCTCGTTTATTATATATTTAACTATTTGCTCAATTTAAATATTTATTTTTAGATTTATATAATATTATTTGACTTTTTTATATGTTTTAATATTTTTTTTCGATATTAGTTTCCGTATGTTATAATCTATATAAAAGATTTGTTTAGATATATTTTCATTTATGTTTCGTATGGTTTAAAATTATATAATAAGTAATATATTGTAATTTGCATATTGTTTAATATACTTTAAATAATTTTTATATGAATAAATAATTTTTATTACAAAATAAAATATAGTTAAAATTAAAAGTATTTTTTATTTTTATATTGTCAAACAATCTTCTGTATAAAGTTCTTTTAAAAAAATTCTTTTTTAAATGACAACTAAACAGAAGTTTAGGCTGACCTCGGTCGAATTTTAAGTCGGGTTCAAGCTTAAACAAGTATTTTGGGCCAGGCGACCCATTATCGAGCCCAAATTTACCTAACTCATTACAATAAAAAAAAGGAAAAAACTGCAACCCCCTTATTTTTAAAATCTGAAAGTGCATTCTCTCTCTTTCCACAATCGCCGACCATGCCAGCTCTGAAACTGAGCTTGGCCTTTTCACTTTTTACCAAACCCCACAATTGGGCCCGTAATGTTCCAACCTCCACCTCCGCCGCCTCTGCCGCCGCTCCGGCGACAGCTGTAACCTCTAATTCTTCCCCTCCCTTTTCATTTTCCCTTAATAATAGCCGTAGGGGCTGGCGCAGGATTACACCCTTATCGTGCGCACACCTCAATTATATTAATAACTATACTAATAATAGATGTGGTAGTAATTTTTTAGGGTTTACATTTGGTGGCCGTAACAAGCGTTCCTCTTTCTTCTTCTCCTCCTATTGCAACAACACCTCTTCATCTTCTGCTTCCTCCGATTCGGGTGGGTTTTCCCGACCCGATTCGGGTGTTGCAGCCGAGATGGGGTCCGAGAGCAAGATCAATGATGTCGATTGGTACCATAATGATCGTCTAAAGGACGCGAATCAAATATCCAAATCAGCTCCTGTGCAGAAACATGACAGCCACAACCAGGAGATGTGCTCTAAATTTCTCACATTGCCCACGGTCCTGACTCTCGGTCGTGTTGCTGCGGTGCCTCTTCTCATTTGCAGTATGACTCTGTTACCCAATTTTTTGATGGAAATTTTGTTTAATCTTTATGTGTTTTGTCTAATGCATTTTGGGTTTTCTTTGCTGTGCCGTAAAATGGTTGGGAAGTTGGAATTTTATGACTTTTGGGGATATTTAGGATCTGATTCAGTGCATTGTCTTTTAATGTGGGATGCTTATAGATCTCGTAGTCTATGAATTGTTTTTGTTCACTGTGAAGAACCCAGAAGCTGATAATTCTTAGAGGAGGGAAATAACTCCTATGCTTGTTGCTATGGTAGCCTTTTATGTGGATACTTGGTGGGGAAGAACAGCTACGACGAGTATTTTTATCGCCGCAGCAATTACTGATTGGCTTGATGGGTACTTGGCGCGGAAGGTATACTATTCTTTTTAGGGAAGAAAGAGTAAATTTAGGTTGGGTGAATGATTATTGAAGCTTTGGTTTTAATGGTGTTTTAGATGAGGTTAGGCACTGCTTTTGGTGCATTCTTGGATCCAGTTGCTGACAAGGTACTTGCTTTTTCCTGGAACTGACGTTGTTTTTTAGTGTAATTCACGCAGATTTAACTTGTATGGCTTTCAAGAACCATTTAAATCTTCTTGTTTTGTTCTTATGCCTACTTAATGTAGCTTATGGTTGCTGCCACCTTAGTGCTACTGTGTACTAGACCTTTGGAAATGTTTGGACAAGTCCCATGGCTATTGACCGTGCCTTCAATTGCCATTATTGGACGGGAGGCAAGTATACTTCTATACCTATCATACTTATGTCCACTAATGGTGAACAATGTCCATCTCGGTGGGCTTGGTTTTTAGTTAATTATGTTCTTTCATAATCTTTAGGATTTTGTTGAGGTAGTTTTAGTTGGTTTTGCAAGTCAACTTAGACGATCATGTTGCTAGTTCAGTTGCAATGAACTTTACAGATATTCTTCACATGCTTGTTATGTTGCTCAAGTGTATCGCCTATTAGAACGAAATTGAAGTCCTACTTCATAAGGCCATTGATATAATGTACTTCTCTCAGACAACATTTCAATTTTAAATCTTTGTAGATTACCATGTCCGCAGTCAGAGAATGGGCTGCTTCACAGAATAGTAAACTGTCTGAGGTTGGTTTACCATTTCCCTTCCTTTTCAACCACTTAGTTCCTGTATTTTCGGACTTCTTAAGGTTTCTTTGAATGCCTGCTGTCCAGAAATGCTTCACCGAGTTATTTTAAAACAAAGAATAATACATATTCTCAGGCTGTTGCTGTAAATAACTTGGGGAAATGGAAAACTGCCACACAGATGACTGCATTAATCATCCTCCTGGCTACAAGAGACAACAGGTTCTGCCTGCTTCCCTTCTAGTTTTTTTCTACTTTAGGGTGAATACCTTTTGATACGCGGTAATCACACAAGTCACAAGGCTAATTTATTTGTCATTCTTTGAGATGGCTGACATTTCTTTTCTATCTTCTTTCTTCTCCAGTTTTGGAGGATCAGGTTTGGTGGCTGCTGGTGTTGTCTTGCTTTATATTTCTTCAGGTCTTTCTGTATGGTCCTTGGCTGTGTATATGAGCAAGATATGGCGAGTATTGCTGAAATAGTTTGCCTGGTATGCTACTTGCATTTGCTTAAGCCCCCTCCTTTCTGCAGAAGAGTTGGACACTGAATCTTTCAGGTGGATGAGGGGGAATGCTGTTCTTTTAAAAGGTTCCTCACTAACATCTCAGATTGAGTCATTATGTTCATGGGACAAGATCTGAGGAAAATCTTCCAAGTTCTCTTAAGCAGTTGGTATGATAAAGAAACTGTATGACGGGAATGCTGAAATAGATTCCTCCTAGTTTTAGTCTGCTGGTCTTGTCCAATTGTTTGACATTGAAAGTGGTTAAAAGTTGAGGCTTCCTGTATTTGAAATGCATGGACTGAAGCTGATAGAACTGAGGATGGAGTGGTAGAGCAATTTAATCTGGGTTTAATATGTATACATGAATCAGAATTACCTAACTTGGATTTGTAATCAAATTTCTTTGGCAATAAAAAGCTCATACGGACTTAAGTTTATGTTATGTTCGAACAGCGAAAATTTTTCACATGTACATCTTGATGTAAGTTTCTTGAATGTTCTGAATATGAAAGTATGAAGTGATGGTATTCTGGAGGAAGCAAATCACATTAATTATTTGATTGAACTAGAGTTACGGCAGCTGAAATCTGTAAATCTTTTTACAGTTTGCAACTTTGGATACAAAGAGAGATAGGAAAACCAATCATATTGGATAAGGCTGATGAATTAGTCTTTTCTCTGATCGGCTTAAGTTAGATTTTGATTCGAAATTAATAAATTAAATTAGATTTGACTGAACCAGAGTTCAAACTTAAAAATTCTTGGCTTAAGCTCAGGTGAGGAGAACACTAATGTTGTATGGAAAGGGAGTTCAAATTTCGTCATTGCATCCTTTAAGACTAAAGGGAGCTTGAGATGTTCAACTTGCAACATAGAATAATTCAAAGAACTATGAATAATGTTGCACTTCCTAAGAGTTGAAAGAAGCGTGAAGAGATGCTTCATGTGTCTGATTTTCAAATTGATTGAGAAAAGATTTCAAGTAACCCTGAAGTTCCAATGTCAAGAATTTAGCAATACCCTTGCTGCCAGTAACATAACTAATAGCCATAAGCTTTTCCTGAGTCATCCACCAGCATTAACACTACTACCTGTGGAAGTTTCTTATGAAATTATTGATGTGATTCTGAAGATCATACCGGTGGCTATACTACATAGAATGAAGAGAAAAGGTAGCGAGAAGCCTTTCTTTTCTTTTATAAACGAAAAAATCGTTTCTGGATACAAGAGAAGGAATCGAGACTTGAGTGCTATATATGTTTGGAACTTCTCGACTAAGTTTTGGCAGTTCCGGAGATACCGTTACCTCCTTTGACCGAAAGTAGGGGGCCACGGAAAGAGCTGCTGCTGAGCAGATTTGAGTCAAGAAACAAAACTATAATTGTTATGTCATCATGAAAATGTCTCCTCACACCGTGATCAATCTTTTTCAAGTCCGAGTACCTCATTTCTCTTTTCTTTGCTGCTTCTTGAAGGGCTGCTTTCAGAAGTCTTCTTGCAATACCCTGCAGGAACATAGATGCCATCAAAATTTATCCACAACTAACTTTAAAATTAACACGCATCCCACCACAAAACATAAGAACTAGAGTAGCGAAAATCTTTTGACACATTAACCAATGTTCTAAGAGAAATAGCTACTTAGCAATAAAAGGAATGCAAATGTGCAAAACAGACTATGTTTGGTAGTGTGATGGTAAATGCTAAAGCAAACTGCAAACATAAAAAAGATTCCAATTGCTTAGAATTTGGATGCTTAAAGAAGATACGAAAAAGTCGGAAGAATAAAAAGAAAGTCACTAATTGTAGAGGGAATCAACCTCTGAATTTGATTTCGGAGTCAAACAACAAGAAGAACTCACATTTAATGAAAATGGAATTTGAAACTACAAAAAAAAATCCTACATTACGTGGGCAATTGTGGACAATATCTACTGCCTCCTGATTGCTTAGATGCTCCCATAGCCCATCTGATGCAAATATTAGGAACTGATCCTCAGAGTGGAGTTTATGTACAGAAATTGTTGGCTCAGCTTTAAGAATTGGTCTATCGAACGATTGATGCAGTCTAAACTTAGGCAATAGGGGCTCCCTATTGAATTCTTCCCTCTTGAGATAGGCATCACCAATGGATCTTGAGACCTGAAGAAGCAACAGATTTTCATCAGCAGGGTATCTAACATCTTCTGATTTTCGAAGCAACATGTAGATTTTGCGGCATACACACTAAAGATGCACAGTAATAAGTTTCTAATGCAATATCATGATAATTTACAATTAAAATTCGTCAATTACACATGTAAACTATGCCTTCACCAATTAATCCGATATACTCTATCAAGATGATATCAGTTAAATAACTAAACACTTAAGAACTACTATTAATGAGTGAGATATTAATGAGTAAGACTAATTCCTGGCCAATTTCAATTGATTCTAGTTGAAGACAAAGACATACTAGTTGACAAACAACTTAGCAAGGCACAAATGTCTGACAAAGTTTGTGAAGTTACCTGAATCAGACCCTTCACACGCCACACATTGTGTTTTAAAACTACAATTTGCGGATCATCAGGATGCAATGAATGCAGCTCCTCTCTCACGGATTCCATGCATGCATTGTGCTCATATGATAACTGCACAGCCTTGACCTCCTTAACAGTCTTTTGCAGTCTCCCTAGCACCACCCGAGAATCTCCAGCATTTGCAACGTATAGATGTCCACCACAAACAACACCAACCAAACAACATGCACCAACAGAAGCAATTTGTGGCTTATTCAGCCATTGGCTTTTCACTAGAGAGAGAAACTCCTCTTCTGTTGCCAAAAACGCCTTAGTGATAACATCTGTAGACATTCCATGGTTCTCTGATGTGAATTCTGCACCATTAATTTCAAGTCAGTAAACGTAGGCATCAGCCATATGAACCTTTAAAACCTAAATTAGCAAAGAGAAAAGAAATAATATTAAATCTGACAGAGAAGTGCGCTCAGTCCCTGACATAAAAAGTGAGTATAAGGTCAAATAAATTAGTACAAGAAAGTGCTTTACATTCATTTAGCTCTATTCATTTTTCATGTTTTCCATAAACTTCAGCAAGGAGGAACATACTCTTGAGATTTTTAAACAGGTGCTCAGTAACAAAGCGGGCAGCTTCAGGACCACCATGTCCATCATAGACTCCAACAAATGTTCCTTGAGGACCTGAGTCAAGTGAGCTCAGTGGCCCTGATTCAAGTTGGCTATAGTCTTCCAGTACATTGTTGGCTTGAATTACAGCCATTGAGAACTCTCCATTAACATGATATCCTGAATCTTTATACCACAACAAGCCATCAGCCCGGCCACCGTTATCTCCACCTCTACTAGAATTTTCACCATTAACAGAAGGTCTCCAGCATGGAGCAACAATCTTCAATAATGTTGCTGATACCATCACTCACATGTTCTTGCCCAAATAACCCTGGCACCAAACTATTCCTCAAATCAAGACCTCTATAAAATACCAATCTTGATTCTGCAGTCCACTCAATCTTCACACTCGCTCCAAAAGTTTCAAAAATCAAACAATCTTCAATTAACGAAGACACCATTAATCTGCAGCGTAAACATAGTACAACTAAACAAGAATTCAAATAAACAAAGCACAAATGCCAGTGAGCTGTATGTGTTACCTACCCAATACCAGTCATGTATGGAAATCCCATAATACAAAACTATACAAGGCTGAGGCAAGAATCAAAAAAGCAACATACTCAACTCAATTTCTAACAATTTAATAAAAACTCCCTGAACTATGAATTATAAGTTTTAAGCAAAAAATCAAAATTGACCTCCATCTGATCAGGCAAATTCATAGCACATATCCTCCTAACATAAGTCTAATTAAAATCCCCTTCTGAAATGTCAACACAAGAACATGAAAAATGACATGAAACCAGACGACCAAAACAAAAAGACATGCCTGGTGAATCTATATGGTGATGATAGATCTTGTCATGATAACCAAAACCCAGAAACCATCAATCTGAAACATACAAAACAAAAGAATAAACGATCATTCTACATATAAAGAATTTACATCACCAATCCAGTTAAAAACAAACCCTTCAAGAAAAAAAAAAGGGAGTAGAACAGCCAAATCTTATGATTCTCAAATCATCGGGCAAGAATGAAAAAGACCCAGAAAACAATTTACATGTGAGAACCAATGTAGGAAAAAAAAAGTGATTTGGAATGTTCTATCGGACGAGAAATAAAAAAGAAAATGGAAAAAGAAAAGCCATTAAATAAAGTTCGGATCTGGACAAGGAGAGAGAGAGAATTAGAGAGATATGTCATTGACTTTATCTAAAAATAAATTTAAAAAATAAAATAAATGGGCTTCCGTGATAAGTAGTTTGTCGTTTCATGCTTTTTTATATAAGCAAGTTGGCTTTACATTTTTTTCCTTTTTATTATTTTTTAGGTTTTTAATTTAAGTCCTCCAACAAACCCACTATTTTAGTTCAACGCCTCATCTTCTATTATCCTTATATAGTAAATAATTTTATGTTTTTAATATGTTTTTTCTCTTTTTAGTTTTTGATTAATTCAAACAAATTTTAGTTTTTTTTTAAGAACAAGTTCTATTATTAGAGATAATTTTTATAAGTTAATGATTTGTTACAATAACAACAACTTTTGTCTTTTGGGTTCATCTTTGACTTTTTGTAGCCTTCATTCCTTGGACTCAAAAAGGTTGATCCCCAACCCCAAGAGCCCCCAGTCGCAGACCCGTTGTAGCCTTCATTCCTTCTTTAGTTGATGGTGCTCTTTTTTCGTACGAGTAAAGTCAATTTCTTTTTCGCATGATCTTTTAGCAGTAATTTCGTTAAAACAAGATTTGCTAAGGTTAAAAAATATATTTAACTTTATTTGTAATTGATAGAGATTGTTTTTGATAAATTTATAGGAATTTTTTTTAAATTTTGTTACAAGATTTCGAAATTGTTATTATTACCTTAATTTTAAAGATTAAAGATTTCAAATGTCCATTTTAATTAAAGTTTTTATTTATTTTTAGAAATATATCATATAGTTTAAAAAGAAAATGTCTACATATATATATAAAATAATGAATCACAACAATAACAATTTTTAGTAAAAATTTCGCTAAGACGTGAGGTTTGAAAAGATTCAATAATACGTAACTTTATCCTTAATTAGTAGAGAGATTGTTTTCGAATGACATATATATTAATACAATAATGATTAGTTTTGGTATAGATTGACACAATTTAAAATATTAAGCAAGTTAATCAAATATGAAGTATGAGATTTATCTAAATTTAAACATAATAGATTTATTGGTGGTTTAGTTGAAACAACAACTTTATTAAATAGAGGTAAGGTCGCATATTACTGGACCAACTCTGCGTTTTAGCAAGATTTCACCTGGGTGTTGTTGTTGATGTAGATTAAAGTGTGATTTTTTTTGTTTTATATTCTAAAACTTAGAAATTATTAAATATTTTTTAAAAATTTAAATTTTTTTGAAATAAATCATCATAAAAAAAACTTTACAGACTTTCATTATAAAAAATTGTTATTTATTTAAATGATAAAATTTTACTTATATAATAATTTCTAGACTAAAAGTACTTTAAAATTAAATTTTTGTAATTCACTTATCTATGATAATCTTACAGCAAATGTGCCAATCATCAATCATAACCATTCTGAAAAATAAGTGAAATAGAGACACTCGTTTGCAATTAAGGAAAATTGAAGGACCTAAGACAAAAAAAAAGATATTGTTTTGAAGTGACCAAATACAAAACGATAGTTGAGCTGAGCAGAACAATGCCCTTCTGTCTTAACCCCGCCCACTTGACTATAAACCGCCACCAAAAGCCTCTTTTCTCGACCACCGTCGCCGGCGTGGCCATTATGGCGGCTCAGTCTGTCAAAGTGGCGGCTGCCCAGATGACTTCGATCAATGATCTGGCCACCAACTTCGCCACCTGTTCTCGCCTTGTGAAGGTGAAGTCAAGTCACGCTCTTTATTTAATTCTACAAGTGTTCTTTAGTGATCCGATCCTTGCGGTGATTACAAGTTTGTAGCTTGAACATAGTCTGGTGATTGTTCTTTGAGACATTTTCAAGATAATATGCTAGTTGTATAGCTTTAGAGTGATAAATTTGGAGTTTGAACTTGTAAAGGAAGCTGCATCTGCTGGGGCAAAGTTGCTGTGTCTTCCTGAAAGCTTCTCATATATTGGTGAAAAAGATGGGGATAGTGTGAAAGTTGCAGAACCGTTGGATGGACCAATTATGCAACAGTACTGCTCTCTTGCAAGGTTGTTACTAGAATTGAGCTACCCTCTACATTGTTTTTGGTTATTGTTGATCTATTAGGTGATATAGGTAATAATACTTTATAATCTTTCGGCGATTTCCGTTGAACTGGAATTGGTATAACTTGGATATGCATTCCTATTGACTTGTGCTTCACATGTCATTGTGAATTGCAGGGAGTCAGGAATTTGGTTGTCCCTTGGAGGCTTCCAAGAAAAAGGATCCGATGATGCACACTTACGAAACACTCATGTTATTGTTGATGACAATGGAAAGATCAGAAGTACGTACAGTAAAATACACTTGTAAGTTACTTCATTTGGGGTTTGGTTTCTTATTTTCCCATGATTGTCCTGGAGCATCAATTGACATAGTTGGTGGCTTCACTGTGGAAAGGCCGTTAGGAAAGACTGCATCTTGAATGTCGGGACATTTGAACGAATCATTGACCCTTTATTTGCTATTATTTCCTTGCCTACATCTGAAGTAAAGTTGCTTGAAATATGTTGAGCTTATCAAGGATTAGTTTCATGCATATGATATGCTGACAGAATGTTTCCTATATGAAGGTTTGATGTGGATGTTCCCGGTGGAAGGGTATACAAGGAAAGCAGCTTCACAGAGGCTGGTAAAAACCGTGCATTTAGTTGCTTGTTTGCACATCTGAGAGAATAAAGCATGACAATCGGTAAGTTATGTATACTAATGGTAATCGATGTGGGTTTATGTGTAGGGAAGGAAGTAGTTGCAGTTGATAGCCCGGCAGGACGCTTGGGTCTTTCAGTTTGCTATGATTTGAGATTCCCTGAGCTCTACCAGCAGCTCAGGTTCAAACATGAAGCCAAGGTATGAATGACGTTCATACCTTTGTGCAAGCATTGTTTCCTGGCTGCTTACTAAAACTTGAACATCTTGTTAACATGCAGATTTTGTTGGTGCCTTCAGCATTTACAAAAATAACTGGTGAGGCACACTGGGAGATTTTGCTTCGTGCTCGTGCAATTGAGACTCAATGCTACGTATGAAACTCATTATCATGCTAATTCAATATAAATGTTTATCAATTATACGTGTTCAATACATTCGATTCTGTTATCCAGTTTGCTAGATACTTCCTATCTGATGTTTCTCAACAACTTAGTGTATCTTTGATGTATGAATCTTGCCCTTTGTTGATTCCGTGGTGTACATGTCAGGTGATAGCTGCTACACAAGCTGGACATCACAATGATAAAAGAGAAAGCTTCGGTGACACTTTAATCATTGATCCTTGGGGAACTATAGTTGGTCGATTGCATGGTAAGATGTAGAATTTCCCTTGTAAAATTATGTCAGTGCAAATTTTGCTTGTTCATCGCCCAGGTATAGTACTGTCTTGGTATATTCACAATTATTTACACTTCTTTCTCACAGACCGAATTTCAACCGGGATTACCGTGGCTGATATTGATTTCTCGTTGATTGAATCAGTCAGAGCAAAGATTCCCATTGACAAGGTAAATTATGTTAAGTGGACTTGGGATATCGTAGCCACTAAACTAAGAATAGTTCATGTGATTATAGCTTGGATTGAATGATATATCATTTAGAGTTGACCATCTGGAAACCCATTCTCAGGCCGATTTGAGTCACTTTTGAATGTCAAGTTGAAAAGTAGAGCACCTACTAGAACTTATGCTGGATATCAGCCTGCGTTTATCTGTAGGATCTGCAGTTTCAAACTTAAACTAGTCTATTGTACACCTTCTCTGTATATAATAAGTTTTATGGATACAAATGAGGAGCAACGGATGGTTGGATTTGGGTTATGTTGCTATCGGATATAGGGCATAACCATTGCAAACAATATTATGTATGTATATATTTTTCACCATTGACATCATTTCTGTTGAACTTTCAGCAGCAGAAAATGTCAATTACTTCTGCAGTTCTTGCTTTACATTATCCATTCTTCTTGATGCTTACATTGGAAAACTTGATCTTTTTTCCTCAGCAACGCAAGCCTATCGACTTCTGGAAGTCAGCGTCCTTATGATTCTCCACATGGGTGCATCAGGATATGCTAATAACCTACCTCCAAAAGGAAAAAAAAATCACACCATTTCGAATACTTGCCCTAGCATAATTGAATGCCAGCTATCTTATTGGAACTTGTGGACTTGGAAGCTTAATTTACTTGTGTTCTTGTAATTACCTGGTTGTACTATGTTGATCTGTACCTTCAGTTGTAGACTCGGTGTACATGCGATAAACTTCATCAATTTCTTCTTATATATCATATGCAGCTTCTTACATGGAAACATCAAATTGGGTTAACTTTGTTTCATCTACACATTTAGCTCCTCATCTCTACTCTGAAGAGCAAGAAAACCAACTACATACATCTGTGAAAACTGGTCTTGTACAAAAAGAATCATGAGGGGTAAGTCTAGGACTTCACATCTTACCCGTTTCTATTGAGGACACTCATATAAGAAAAGGAAGAAGAAAAGTAGAAAGAAGGAAAGAAAGTGTGGAAACGCAAGGAAATGTTTCTATAGTATGGTACTGTGACTTGTAGACAAATTTTCATTTCAGCAGAAAGTCCTGCGTAGAATCTGGGCTAGCAAGGAGGTCAAAAGGTCTGCTGCCTAGAGTGTCTTTAAGGATGGTAATTTGACCTTCCTTTAGAAGTATATCTTCATCAAGGGCCTCTATCTTCTTCTTCAATATGTTGATTTCTGAGTTCAACAGCATGTTCTTCTCTTTATATTGCTTAACTTCCTCCCACATCAAATTCCTCTCCTCTGAAACTTTAGGTAGCATCCCCTTAAGGATTATTAGTTCCTTTGTGCATTCTTGCAAGTCACTTTGGAGCTTACCTATAGTATCGTCCTTCTTTGGCATCTGTTGAATAGGCCTATATTAGTTCAGAAGAATACAGAGAAAATCCACAAACAAGTCAACATAACAAATGATTTGATGTCTCATTATTAGCATTAAGCCCTTGCATGGATGGAAATACACTACATATACAATGGAATAACATTATTTGAAAGTATACCAAATAATCATTATTCCTAAAGCTACCAATGATGTGCAAACAAATTACTACTTCCTCACATGCAGCTAACCATAACCAAAGCACATAGCATGTTGCACCCACCATAATCTAATTGAGGTGGAGATGATGTTCTAGTTTACCTGAAGTTCTAAGTCTCTGAACTTGTTATTGACAAAAGAAAGGTTGTCCAGAGAATTTTGGAGTTCACATCGGAGTACGTCGTTCCCCCTGACAGCTGCTGCTATTTGAGCATGCAACTGCTCAACTTCACTCTCTTTGGAGTACAGCTTCTCTCTCAGTAAAGTAGTAAGTAAACTTTCAGCTTTAAGTTCAATTCTTGCATTCTGGTGTGCAAATGGAAGGAAACATTAGAAACAAGATTCTACAAAGATAACTTTGAACAGCTAGGGTTCCCGTTTCTTAAGCAAATGAAAATGAAAATAACTAATTTCAATTAAAATTGAACTCGAATGATAGCGTGCTTGTTAGTCTAACATTTTTCGTATGTACTTCATAGTAAGTTAAGTATCACTGGTATAAAGCAACTTACATCAGTAGTTTGATAATCTAGTTGTTTTGATTCACTGTTTGATGGTGTATGAGGTTTCAAAGCAACCAGATTGAACTTCTCCCGCAGCAAAGAAGATACTGTCTGCAAACTCCTTGTTAGGCTTTCCATTCCACGCTTGAAACCTTGTATTTTCATGTCAGATTCAACAAGAAACTGCCCATCTAAACCACTGGTTGCAAATTCAGTGCCCTTCTTTGACTCTGAAAGTTGGCCAGATTTTCCTTGGATGTATTCCAATAACTTGGAACACAGTTCTGCACTTTCATTCAGCATTCCTAGACCTTGATTTTGCAAGCAGCATACACGGGTCTGCATTTCATCATCTAGCTTGAAAGTTACTGCATCAATCTCTTTTCCATTATCCTTCAAGCGATCCAACAAATTGATGTTCTCACTTCGAAGGGAATCAATTTCAAGCCTACAAAATGCCACCTCCCTCCTCAGAGTCATCTCTACTCCAGTCAATCTCATTTGCTCCATTTGCATTTTTTCCACTTGCTTATCAAACGAGCTTAGCGACTGCTTCTGCTCAAACTCCTCACTGAAAACTTGCCGCAAACCAACAATTGTCTTCTCTTGGTCACTGCAGGTTCTTAATGATCTAGTGACAGATTTCTGCACCTCTTTGCACTCGTTATCCTTCTGTTCAAATTTTCTTTTGACACAATATAGATCTTCCTGTACTGTTTTGTACTTCTTTCCCAATTCAGATAATTTCTGCTTTAGATCTTGGTTGTCCCCAGTTACGTCCTCTATCCTTGAAGTCAGATGCTTGATTTGCTGCTCAGAATGTGTTATCATACTTTTGCTTTCTGTTTCCCTCTGATGAAAAGAAGACACTTCCATCTGGAGAGACACATTCTGCTCTGCAAGCTCTCTAACCCTTTCACGAAGTCTATGCTCTTCAAATTGGCACTTTTCAAGCTTCGTAGAATAATCATTTGACCTTCTGTCTAGTTCCTTCTCTAGTGCTGTTTGCAACTCACTCTTCTCCTTCTCTAATCTTTGGGTGCGAGACTCTAGTTCTGCTTTTGCCAATCTAAACTCTTCCATTGCAGAATCCCTCTCAGCAATCCAAGACTTTAAAAAACTTGATACCTCAATTGCCAAGCTTACCTTATCAGCCATCAAGTTTCTAATAGTCTGAACCAATGATGGGACATCAAATCCCCAATCTTGATGAAAGCTTTCCTGATCAAGCTCTTCAGAAAGGAAAACTACTCTCTCCTCAGCTTCCTTTGATCTTCGTTGCAGTTCCACATCTAGAGCATCCTCATTTGCATCAGAGTTCACATCATCAATGTTGTCAGGTAGAGAATTGTTCTGTTTCTGACACCCTGAGATATCTTCTGCATAATAGCTATCAATGGCATCATAAGTTCGATCCATAGAGAAACTTTTTTGGGCAGGACTATCCATTTTTGAATTGAAGCATCTATTCATGGATTCACTATAGATATCCTCAATTCTGCTTGGAATATCACGGTCAAACTCCTTAGCACTTGCCCTGGGGAAAGCATGAATTTGGGAAAGTTTCTCAACTTCGTTTTTTGCAATAGTGCTTGGAGATTCATGACCAAAACCATGCTCCACCCAATCTCTGGGAGAAAAGCAGGCACTTTTAGCATCCCTAAATGAACAAGACCTGGATTTATCTTTGACCCTACCTGTTGGTGAGGAAGGGGCTGTATATTGGACTCGTGGTGGAAGTTTCGCACCAGCATTTCCATTCCCAGTATATTTACTAGGTGCAGGATTGCTTTTGGGTTTGCTTCTTTCCTCATACAGCTGCTGTCCATCAACGTAGCGATCCAAAACCTTACTCGAGACATTACTAGATGTGGACTTTGTCGATGAGTCATGATGAGATTTAGAAGAAGCTGAAGAACCAAGTCTCTCCGGTCCACATGCATTTAATGTAGATGTCATTTCATATCTCTTTGTTTTGGTTTGCTTCTCAGGTGTAAGAACCCACCTAGTAATCAGAAACCAGCAAACTAACCTCAGGAAGCAATTAAATAATTATAAGCAAGGCACAGAAATGCAGCTCATACTACATAATTTCTCTCCAACTAAAAAGATGTAACTTCTTAATCGAATGCCTCACCTAGATGCATGATCACCAGACTGCTGCTGACGAGAGTGATTGTAAACACTAGAGGGAGAGCCAGTTTGATCATCTGTGCAAAGAAATTTTCTTTGCTCCAGAGCATGGGCAAAAATTGAATCTGATAACGAGGACTGGCTCCTTCTAAGACATGGACTGGGGCTATCACGTTCTTGCTTTCGAGACTTTGAGAACAAGCCCCTGGAGCTCCTGAAATCGATATCGGCCTTATCTATACACTGATTGCTTAGCCCTCCTTCTGCTGGCATTTCCCAGTAGACTTGCTTGCCAGCAGAAGTTGGAGAATCAGCACTCCCATCACACTTGTTAGATGAAAATCGAAAAAGGAACAATTTTTTCATCTATTTGTCTCAAACCAGAAACCGCATTACAGCAAATGGTGTACTTGAAATTCTGAAGAGGGTGTCACTTTACCTGAAGCAGAATACCAAAATTAGAAACCAGAAAATACGTTTTAAGCACCTAATGATTGAAATGGCGCACGAGATTCAACACACAAAATGGGTTAATTCCATCATAACGCTAAAACATCTGGTCTGAAAATTGTATATTATTTGCATCCTTGAAGAAGCAACGGGGGTTCGTACAGTATGGAAAAGTTTTCAGCGACCTGAACTGTCCTGGTAAACAAGACTCAGAACCCGAAACAAAACCATCATACTGAAATATTAAAATCGCAAGCCACCTTGAAAACCAAATTAGCCTGCTCTTTTCATTTCTCAAAACCCTATTATCTCTCCTCTTCCAAGGACCATCCTGATAATTAAGTAATAAAAACCTTTATGTACTAAACAAACATTGAGATTCGAGACTGATCACCACAATCTAAATCGATTTTCTGGAATTCTTGAAACCTTAAAACTCACAGAATCAGTGATGAAGTACTCGGTTGCTCGATTGGTTACTGAAGAAGATGATTGATTAGTGAAAAACTACATATGATCAGAATCTTGAATTAAAGAAAAAAAACAGAAAGCATTAAAAATTTTCTCCATTTTTCTCACCGGCCAAACACCAACTGACCATATTTGAATGGTAAAAATCATAGCTTGCAAGGTTCTTTCACTCTACACTTCCAACTCTCAAAAATCTCTCACGTCACTTTCATGCATCCAAGAATTCCTGAAACGATCAAAGAACACTATAATCTATGACTTTAATTGGAAACTAAAACAAATTTCACCACGTAAAATTATGGTAAATTAATTGATTAACCTACCATTAGTGGCGAGATACTGATCCAGTGAAGCCTGATCAATTCAAAATTCAAACAAGAAAAGTCAATCAAGCGTCAAACGAAGAACCCCGAAATTTAAGGAAATAATATCTTTTATTCATAACTGAAAATGAAACCGGGCCCCATAGTGTAACGGAGTCAACAGGCGGCATCGAAGGCCGTCGGAATTCGGGTTTTGTTGATGGCGATGGACAGTCGAATGGAGAATTTTAAAATATTTGGATGGCGCGGATTATAGAGGTGTAATCCAGTGCATCACAGTTCACGGAAGGTTTATAGGAAGTATTGATTTCAATAACCAATTGAGATAGCGCCTTAAACCAACTTTTGGACTATAAAGTCAAAAGTTTTTTTTTAGAAAAATTGATTGAATGAAATAAGATACAAAAATAAGAGTGTTATAGGTAGAGACCGATTTATCAATAACAAGGAATTTATTGTTGGAAAATATACGCAAGATCGAATCTAGGCACAACGGAATGAATTTAAAATTTTCCACAGAATCAACTTTAACAGAATTAAATTAGAAACATAAAACAAGAAATAGACAAAGCTATACGAACCTGTTCTGATTTCCA
>JANVCL010320021.1:0-17828 GCA_026546855.1 Erythroxylum incrassatum
AAAGTTGTTCTATAGTGTCTCAAGTTTCTAATGACTCCAAAATAATCCAATTTGATTCAGTATTCAAAGAGTTATGCTCAAAATACCACAGACTGTGTACATTTGACATTTTGACTAATGCATGATCATGCCTCCAAGTTGTACACCTCATAACTCTCAATTACAATATCCAAAAATTAAAAAATTTATACCAATTTAAAGATAAGATATTAAGCTTCAACTTTGGTGAAGACGCCTCAGTCTAATTCGGCTTAAATCAATATAGATTATTTAAAAATCACAAGATATGATTTTTGTCCCTGGTAGTGCTACAGCCTAAGCTAAGACTCAATTTCATGCCAAAATTTGAAAATCTTAGAGACATAATTAAAATTCAACTTCTTCAAGAAAGCTGTAGAAATATGTCTCTATTTTAATCTGAATTAAGAAACAACTCATTTAGAAATACATAGATCAAGTTATAATCAAAATACCAAGACATGTTCAGTGAAAACACTTCATTTCTTCCAGCATTTCCACAAACAGACTTTTGGGTTAATGTTACACGGTCATTTTGACAATGAAAATGAAGGATTTAGGCCAAAAATTCTTCTACAAATTTGTTCCTTTATGTCTTAAGTTCCTATTGGCACTAAAGTTATCCTTAAATGACTACAGACTGTTCACAAATAGTGACAGATTCCAGATACTCAAATTCAAGCCAACTTTTGACACAATTAATGGCAGAAATCAAATTCAATGCCTTCATAAAAGTTGTAGATATAGGTTTCTAGTTTAATATTAATTTAAATTCATCTAATTTGGATACCTACAGAGAAAGATATGGCTAAAATGCCAAAACCTGTCCAGTAGAACTACTCATCCGAACCAATTTCCAGCATCAATCATAGCATCACAAGACCTATTTATTAATGAAATAACTTACAAAGATGACGATTCAAGCTTCAGTAAAGGTCCAGAAGTTGAGAGGGGGAGTAGGAGAATGAAATTTCGTTTGAAAGAAGCCAAAGTGAGGGAGTAGGCTGCTAAAATGAGCTGGAGTGCTTTAGCTATTGCTTTGCTAGGTGTCCTTAATGTATCAAGTCACATGTCTTAATGCATGTAAGTCACTTATTCCTTCCAAAAGCTACCAAATGTCACCATTAAAGCTAGGTCACATGTCATTTAAGCACAACAGCCACTTGTCCATTTATCAATGCCATTTTTCATTAACTTACCAGCCCATTTGTCACACAATGATTGGTCCATTTGTCAATTCAATACTAGTCTAGTTGTCACCAATTTAACTATGTCAAATGTCATCAATTTATCCTACTACTTGACATTTATCCTAGTTCAAATGTACCCTAAAATTTTGAAAATTTCTAAGATTCACCAAAATTTCCGCAACAACAAGTAGCAACACCAAATCAGTTTTTAACACATTTAAACCACAATTCTCAATATAATCACATTTATAAATCAATTATACTCGAAAAAATTTCAATGATTGCATGTACAATTATTTGTACATGTCAAAATTCATATGCACATATCAACGAATATTCAATTATGCAAAGCAAACGATGTACTGGAATTCATTAATTTTCCAACCCCTAACATAGGGTGTTACATTTATAGAAAGAAACCGAGGGATCGGTTGGAAGAACATGACTGGGTTATGAACATACTTTGGATTTCTAAGTATATCTTGAGCTATAGAGCTCCGAATGAGATGGTTCTTATTTCAAAATAAACTAGAGACATAGATCTACAATTATTTTGAAGAATTCAAATTGTGATTTTGGTGATTGGCTGGTGTGGGCACGCCACCCTTGTGGGATGATGGCTAATGACGGTTCATTGACATAATCCTACAAGGAAACTCGCTCATGCTTTATGACTCCAGATTGTTGGGCTCCGAAAATGGGGTCCAACAATAGGGAGTATAAAATCTGTGAAATAGTATTGAGTCCCTAAGCTTAGCATTATTTTACACACACCATCTGATTGCATCTGCTAAAAGCTTAGAAGAGCTCACACCCATTTAAATCCCTTAACATTAATGGCAGGAGGTATGAGATCAAAATTTTACATTTATGTTTTTTGTAGCAATAGACATGTATATAGTTTATTCTCATGCCTAACAGTTGGTATCAAAGAACATATTTACCTCTATCTTGATGTAATTGAAATTTTGTGATTTTATACATGAATGGGCAATGTTTCTGTTGAATATATTGATATTATTAGAGTCAATATATTTTGAAATTGATCTAGCACGTCTAAAGGGAATTCAAATATGTTTAAAATGGCTTTTGAATGATAAAAACAGAGTTGTAGAAGTCAAGATATAGTTAGATTTGTAAAATGGTTCATATCTAGGTTGTTTTGGCCCGACTGAAGGTTGAAGACGATGAAGACGTGGTTTTCATTATGCTAAATACGTGGGTTTTGTTTTTTTGTGACAATTTTTGGGCTTCGTTTGTTTTAACAAATGACTTTTGTTTTTCTTCACTTTATTAAAGGAGACACAAGATTTGACTTTGTCATTTTTTTGAATATATGTTTGCTTTTCATTGTGTATTGATATATGTGAGAGGAAACACAATAACCTTGTATTACATGGGGCCCCTAGTTGGAAAGTTTTGTTTGAATTTTGCAGAACTTGTTATCATAGAGCCTATCATTGGAAAGTTTTTGTATAAATTCTCCAAAATTTGTTTTAGTGGGCCCCACCAATGTAAGCTTTATATGTAAAACATAGGCATCATTTCTGGAACTAACGCTTATAACGTGGGGCATCATGAAAACTTTAGTTTCATTCATGTAAAGAATAAATTGTATATAATTTGGATTGAAAGTGGTCCATCTTTATATTATATTGACATTTTGGATCAATAAATATTTCCATTTTAACATATTAGTTCAATTTTATTGAATTACATGATTTATTTTTAAATTTCATGTATATGTTTATTTTTATGCAAATATATGATATTGATGCATGATTAATAAGTTTTAAAGGATTATTTGGAACCTTTATTATTAATATTTTGCATAAATTGAGGTGTCATGTTACCAATATAATTTTAATTAGTTGAAGATTAGCCATATCATCTTTGATTAAGGGAAATTATATATTAAGTTAATGGGGATCACATCTAGAAAAATGACACAAATTGTTATTAATCATATTCAAATATAATATAATTTATTCCATAGGAATATTTATTATATATTCACGGTTAATTAGGATGGCATAGAAAATTATCTTTTTCTTAATTTACCCACAGGTATTAAAAAAATGAATGTAATTTGATAGTTTCATCATAAAGGTTATGTATGAATCTTTTAATTAAAGCTTATTCCACGAGCGGTTTTAATTATAATATTATTCACATTTGAAATATGGTTGCATGTCTTAACATTGGTAAAACATGTTATATGATTATTTGCTTCCAAAGTTAGTGAAATAAACATGTTTATTTTAATTTTGTGCAGTTATTCAACTTGTGAATTTTTCTCATATTCAATGTGAAATTGCTAAGGATTCTCCGCCAATTAAGGTTGATGGA
The DNA here is from genome assembly GCA_026546855.1 of Erythroxylum incrassatum. Lineage (NCBI taxonomy): Eukaryota > Viridiplantae > Streptophyta > Magnoliopsida > Malpighiales > Erythroxylaceae > Erythroxylum > Erythroxylum incrassatum. The sequence goes on from JANVCL010320021.1 coordinate 3,558, forward strand.
TATTAATTATACTATCCAGAAAGATGAATTATCAACACTTACTGACACTTACACTCAAGTTGAAATTACTTTTTATGAACGTTGGGAGTGATCTAATCGCCTTAGGATGATGTACATAAAGACCAAAAATCATGCTAGTATTTGTGGTTCTATTGGAGAGTGTAATCATGTTAGGGATCTGATGAAGGCTATTGATGAACAGATTGGGTCTTCAGATAAGACCCTAACCAACACCTTAATTATTAAGTTATCATCTATGAAGCTCACAAGTGTTAGAGGTGTGCGTGACCAAATTATACAAATAAGGGACATTGCAACACAGCTAAGATCTCTTCAGGTTGAGATGTCTATGTCTTTCTTTGTGCATTACATATTTAATTCCCTTCCGCCTCAAAATGGACTCTTTAAAATCTCTTACAACATACATAAGGATAAATGGTCTATCAATGAACTGCTGACCATGTGTGTTCAAGAAGAAGGGAGGTTGGTAATGGAATTGGGTGAAAGTGCACATATGGACACAAAAGGAAGGAATAGAGGGCAAGCCAGATAAAAAGGAAAGGTTAAAATACCAGTCCATACTGAGATAAAAAGGATTTCAATCTCAAGTGTCACTTTTATAAAAAGAAAAGGCACATAAAGTGTTGGACCCCGTTTCTGAAGCCCAACATCCGAAGTCTTAAACCTTGAGCTTATTTTCCTGAAGGGTCACTTGCCATCATTCCATAATGGTGGTGTGCCCACACTGGTCAATCACATAACCATTTCTTAAATCATCTAAAAGCCACAAAAACAATTATGGAACAATTTGAAATCATTCCCATATCACTCAAAATTCATTCACAAATTCATATACAAAAACATATGAAACATTCTCAAACCATCTTAAAGAACATTAAAAGCACATTATCAAGGTAGTTGGAAAGCATTTATTTCCATTTATTTAAAAGAAATTTTAATAGCTTATTTACTCAATTATAAAAATGTCACCCACCTGATTTTCCTTGCTTGAAGCTTGTTCAAGGATGTGTCTCCTCTTCTAGCTCCTCTTGCCTCCCTTCACAAAAACAAAATCCCCCAAATCAAAAGGAATCCAAATTGGAAAACCTAAAGAACCCAATACATGAAATTGATCCTAGAATACCTAAACCCATCCATTTCCTAAGCTCTTTGAACCAACGCTCTTCCAAAAATCCAAATATTTAAAACACCACTTACCTTGAATTTTCACCCAACAAGGGGTTTTCTTAGCTCTAATGGAAGCTTGAACCTTCCTCTCTCTTTTTCCTTCTTGAATTAACCCCAAAAACCCTCTTGAACACCAAGAAATGAAGAACCCTAGCTTGCTCTTCTTCTTTTTTTCTCCTTCCCTCTCTCTTCCTACGACTCTCTCCCTCTTCTCCCCTTTCAATTTTTGTTTTCTCTCACTTCTAATGCAAGACAAGCCTTATTTCTTCCCTTCTATACCATTAATGATGCTAAATAGTCTAACTTACCCTTACTTATTAGCCTAAGTTCTTACATCCTTAAGTGACATGCCCAAAATGCCTTTAATGCAATACACTCCTAACACTTCAATTTAATCTCTTATGTCACACAACCTCATTAACATTAACATGCTAATTTGCTCCCAACATACATTAATCTATCAAGAACTTAAAATAATTCTAATCATACTTAATAAAATTAAAAAAAATCAGGGTCCAACAGTATTGTTGTTTTAATGGTGCTTGGAACCCCGGTACTCCCATTGGTTTTGTAACCCCTTGATTTTTCCATGAGAAATTCGGATGAAACTTCCAACCTTCATTGTAAGTGTTCAAGAAAGGATCAACTCTCTGACCTTGTCTACCATTGTTTACATAGTTCACCTCTTCCTCTGTCAATGTTGCTTTAATGTTCATACAACCTATTGTTGTATGCCCAAATTTACCACAAAGCGTGCAAGGATCCCTATTCGACTTATTGTCGTTCACTAACAAATTCAACTTCTTATTAATCTTGGCAACTTGGTAGGCCATGTCGGATATGGAACCCACTTTATTCAGCGTAACAGCTTTGCTCCTAGTCACCTTACAATGTGAATTCTCTAGAACTTTTTTGAAAATATTCCATAATTCTTGGGAACTCAGGTCACTTATATTTCCCCCAGCATTCAAATCCACCAGAGTTTGGTTGTGATCAGTGAGACCATAGTAGAAGAACTGAGTTAACGAGTACATATCGAATCCATGGTGAGGGCATTGGTCAAGGAGATCATTAAACCGTTCCCATGCTTCATGAAATTTTTCTCTATCCTTCTGCGAGAACCAATGTATCATCTTTCGAAATTCCAGAGTTTTATGAGCTGGGTACCATTTAATTATGAAAGTCTCCATTACCTTATCCCAAGTATCAATGGAATCTACCTCCAAACTCAACAGCCAATTTCTTGCTAATCCCTTCATACAATAAGGAAAACACCTTAGCCTTAACTCATCCTCAGACAATCCATACAACAGAAGAGTTTGAACTGTAGCATAGAAATTTCTCATGAAGGCTAGAGCATCTTCACTAGGCATCCCATAAATTGTGACAATATAGACAAATGAATCTGCTTCAGCTCATAATTCCATGCTGCTCCAGTTAATCAAATGCAAGAGCGGTTACTCGCAATTAATGGCATCTGATAATCTCAAATTCTTCTTACTGAAGGATTAACAACAACCGGTTTAGCTTGATTTCCCTCATGGAATTGCTTATTCCCTATATCTTGTTCCTTATGCAGATCCAGAATTTGATTATTGTTTGCCATCTCTCTTCTTATTTGGGCGTTATTCCTTCGATAAGTTTGTTCAATTTCAGGCTTCAACTCAACAAGCTGGTCGTTATTCAAATTTCTTGAATGCCTTAAGTGCATACAACTCCTGAAATCGAACAACAAGAAGGGTTTCAAAATTAATTGAAGGAAGAAAAAAAGTAATACAATAACTAGAATCAATGGTAGTAAAAATAAATTATTCCTAGTTAGCGTCACCAAAAACTTGGTCGAAAAAATCTACAAGTGCACAAAATCATTCCTAGTACTTACACATCGAGTATTCCAAGGTCGTTTCCCACAAGGACTAAAACATTCACCACTAAATTAATTATAATTATTTAAACAAAATTGACAATAAACTTAAAAGATGATTGGAGTTTGGTAGATAGTAAATTGTAAATATAGGAAAATAACAAAGAGGGATAAATTTGATGATTTAAAATTAGGGCTTGGGGTTCACCAACTCAAAAACCGATTGATACATTATGAAATTGATTGAATGTTAGGTTATAATAATAGTTGCACAACTTTACTCATATCCTTTCCCAAGACATACAAGAGTATCTAACTAGTTGATTACCATCTCTCAATGTGCAAACTAACTCGTTAAATCCATAGAGAACAAGCAACCACAAGTTATCACACTAACTTAGGATATCTCTATCTCTAAGTCTAAGGTGTTTATCCTCCTAAACCATAAACCATACTACACCTCTCAGTCCATCATATGATTCCTAAAATTGCATCTATGGAGATCAAGCATAGAAACAACAGTGAAATGCAAGAGAGATAAACATAACCCAAAAACTTTCATTCAACACTCATCAATCAATAACATACAAATCAATCCCCTAAATAGGCTATATCCCTTACCCTAAATGAGGTTTAGTTTTAGCACATATTAACAAAAATAGTACACATAAAGATGCTCAACGTTCAAGAAAGAGTAGAGACAGAAAGTAAAAAGAACACAAGACAATGTTGCTTCCAATCCTTGATGCAATCCCCAAAAATCCCTATCTTCCTCTTATTTTGTGCCTCCTTCAATGGTAATCTCGTTACCAGTGTCTAACCCCCTAATTAGGTCTTCAAAATGAGGATTTATAGTGTCTTGGGTCCAAAGAAACCTAGTTTTTTACTAAACAGGGGAAGGCAGATCCTCTTTTGGCCATCAATGTCCATTAAACGGACATGATGTCTATTAAACGGACCTTCTCGGGTCTCTGGAGGCAAAGTTGGCAGGCAATGTCCATTAAACGGACCTTCTCGGGTCTCTAGAGTGGAATCGGCCATGTCATGTGCGTTTAACGAACCTTCTCAAGTCTGGAAGCCAGTTTTTGCCAGGTGATGTTCGTTAAATGGACATATACCCATTCACAAATTTTGCACTTTTGACCCTTTAATCGACGGAATCTCTCCTCGGAGTCTTTATGAAAGTTGTAGAACTCGGAGTCCTCTTTGAAAGCGTCACTGAATGACCTTAATCTGACATCCACAAGAAAATTTATGCATTTCACCCCCAAAATGAATCCATTTGTACCTATCAAGCAACAAAGTTGAAATGTGTGAGAATTGACCAAATAAAGGTTCAAATTCATATAGAAATAAGTCAAATTACTTCCAATTCAACCTAAAATCCTATGAGAATAATTTGACTTATCAATGGATGGGAATGTTGTAGCTAATCTTCACCTGGCTTTAGCTGATGGAGTATTATCCAGCATAGAGGAAAAAAAGACTGCGAAGGAAATATGGGATCACCTCACAAAACTATACAAGGCCAAATCACTCCACAATAAAATTTTTCTAACGAGGAAACTATACACTTTACGTATGGCAGAATCCACTTCAGTGACGGAGCACTTAAATACTTTAAATACTCTATTTTTCCAACTCACGTCATTGGGGCACACAATAGAGATAAGTGAACGTACGCAACTTCTACTCCAAATTTTACCAGATTCGTACGATCAACACACCATCAATTTAACAAACAACATAAACACTCAAGTCTTCGTCAATATTGCAGCTACTATTCTGGAAGAAGAGGTTCATCGCAAAAGTAAGGAAGACAGGATGGAAAATTAGCTACACGCGGAGGCCTTGGTGGTAACAAGAGGGAGATCAATAGAATGTGGCCTAAGTTGGAGTCATAGTTATAGTAGATCAAAATCCAAGAGTAAGAAGAATTTCAAGTGCTACAATTGTGGCAAGAAAGGGCACCTGAAGAAGGATTGTTGGAATCTGAATAAGAAAGATTCTATTCCTCAAGGAAATGTGGCAAATACTTCAGATGATGGAGGTGCAATGGTCTATGAAGCGGTAACGACTATTGGAGGCAAGAGAAGATTTGTTGATGTATGACTTCTCGATTCAGCAACTACTTTTCATATGACCTCTCGAAGATAATAGTTCCATCAGTATGAATCTGTCTCTGGGGGATCTGTGTACAGTTGTAATGATCAAGTTCTAAAGATTGTTGATATCGGCACTATCAAGTTAAAGATGTATGATGGGACAACTCAGACTATTAAAAAACTGCGATATGTGGAGGGCTTGAAGAAGAATTTGTTGTCTATAGGACAATTGGATGATCTCAGTTTTAGATTTGCGATTCAAAACAAGATCATGAAAGTGATCAAAGGAGCACTAGTATTTATGAAAGCAAAGAAGATTGTTGCAAATCTGTACATGTTGAAGGAAGTAACTTTGTAATAAAGAGAGGCATCTGTTATGGTGACTATTCTAGATGACAAATCTGCAATGACGTGGCATAAAAAGCTTGGATATATGTCAGAAAAAGGAATGAAGATACTTGTATAGAAGAATCTACTTCTAGGTCTTACAAAGGTATCACTACCCTTCTGTGAGCATTGCATTGTAAGTAAGCAGCATCGATTGAAGTTCAACACATCATAGTTCAGAAGCAAAGAAATTCTAGAATTAATTCACTCTGATGTATAACAAGCACCAATTATGTCCTTACGAGGAGCAAATTTTTTTGTATCATTCATTGATGATTATTCAAGGAGAAGTTGGGTGTTTTCTATTAAGAGGAAGGCAAATGTGTTTCCAACTTTCAAATTTTATGAAGCATGGGTGGAACTTGAATCTAGTAAAAAGATCAAGTGTTTGCGTTTAGATAATGGAGGCGAATATACTGGTAAAAAATTTGATGAATTATGCAAGAAAGAAGGTATCAAAAGGTAGTTCACGACGGTATGCACTCCACAACAAAATGGAGTAGTAGAGCGGATGAATAGAACTCTATTAGAAAGAACAAGAGTGATGTTGAGAACTGCAAGCTTATATAAGAAATTCTGGGCAGAAGCAGTCAAGACCACCTGTTATATGGTGAATCGAGCTTCATTAACTACAATTACGTTGAAGACACTGATGGAGATGTGAACTAGTAAACCAGTGAATTATTCCAACCTCCATATATTTGGAAGTCCTGCCCATGTGAAGTTCAATGCCCAAGAAACTACGAAGTTGTATCAAAAATCCAGAAGATGTATTTTCTTAGGATATGCTGAATGAGTAAAGGGGTATCGTCTGTGGGATCCCACTGCCCACAAGATTGTTATTGGCAGAGATGTTATTTTTTTGGAACATAATGATCAAGAGCAAACAAAAGATGTTAGCACTTCAAAAGAGAATTCAGAGACTACAATAGTACAAGTGGAAAGGGAATTTGATCATAATGATTCTTCTGAAGCTACACCAAAGCACGAGAAGCAAGAACCGGTCAAATTTGATCTTTCAGATACTCGGATATCAACTCGCACAAGAAGAGCACCGAGCTGACACTCAGATTATGTTATGAAGAGCAATATTGCATATTATCTTTTAACTGAAGATGGAGAGCCATCAACTCTTCAAGAAGCAATGAATAGTTCAGATGCATCTTAGGGGATGACAACAATGCATGAAGAAATTGAAGCTCTACATAAGAATAAGACATGGGAGCTAGTATCACTACCACAAAGAAGAAAGCCTATTGGCAATAAATGGGTTTACAAGATCAAGCGGGGTGGTGACGATTAAGTAGAGCGATATTGTGCTAGATTAGTGATAAAAGGATATGATCAGAAGGCAGGAATTGACTTCAATGAAATATTTTTTTCCTGTAGTTCGACTCACTACAGTTCAAGTAGTCCTAGTGTTGTGTGCTACATTTGACTTTCATCTTGAGCAGTTAGATATGAAAACTCACTACAAGAAATACATACAATCTACGACATTTTATCTTGTAAACGTCACGAAAAGTTCAAAATTTTCGCGATGTTTTTATAAAACGTCATGGATTTGTAACACTTTTTGATAAAACATCGCGAAATAGAAAACAAAACGTCGCAGAAGGCTTACTTAAAATGTTCTGCTTCAGGAGGAAAATGACGTCGTTTAGTTTAAAACCAAACGACGTTGTTTTGGTTTTCTTAAAACCCCTACCCCAGTCCCCCCTTTCCCGCCCATCTGCGCGCTGTATGGTGTTCATTTTGTCGCCGATCGCTAGAGCTACGTCGTTGTCGAGCTTCTCCTCCCTCCTTCTGACCTTAAATTGTCGCTTTCTATTTGTTACCTTCTCGCATATTTCACATCTTGTTCTTCGATTTGGGCTTCCAACTTCTCTCCCTTTTCTTTGGTTTTAGCTGTAAGCTTCATTTTCTATAATACCCATTAAGCTTTCTACTGTTATTGTGTTGTGTCGTTTTAGCTATGCGATCATTGTTGATGTTGTAGTCTCTATATACTAGTCATATAAGTGACTAATGTTCTTGGATTTTCTTGGTCTTTGAGTGGGTTAAGTTCAATTTACAGCTGCTACAGCTTGTTTTGGTTTCTATTTGTGATAATGGGTGTACTTTTGCTTTCTTGGGCTTGGTAGGTGTTTATTTTTAGGGTTTTGAGTGTTTTGTGGTTAATAGATAGATGGGTTTTGGGTGTTTAGTGTTATAGATTTTAACTAAGGATTAGATGTCTCTATGTTTTGACTTTATTTAGTAACATGGGATTATTTCTATTGTTACTTTGATTGTTGGGAGTGTTGCTTATGTTCTAAGTATATCGAGGTAATTGAGACTTTTGATAACTTATTTGTGCTCAATGACTGGTTCTTTTGTGAAATGTTCTTTAAGTTCCATGGTTATTACTAATCTAGCTCAACTCAGCAATAGCTTGGAAAAATGGTGTTAGAAATGTATGAAGAATTGTAACGGTGGCCTTCTTGTGGTTGAATCCATTTTATTCATTGTATTAACCTTGAATTAATCCTTGATGTACCTACTTCAATCATCCTCCATACCAATGAAAGGAAGCAAATAAAAGTGTGGTAGTTTTTGGGAAATTTGGCATTTTTAAAGTTGGATTCATCAGTTTTCTTGGGTACCTGCTTGCAGGATACATTTTCACTTGATATTGTCTTCTCCTTAAGGCCATCAGCAAATGTACCTTTCAAACGACAAACAGGTCAGGACCTGTTAGTAATTGTGATAAACATTGCCCTCCCCAGTAAATTAAAGTAAGTAATTATACAAATGCGGATGTTTGTTAGGCACACTTAGAACACAAGATTTTGTGATTTAGTGAATAAAATAAATACTTGAGTTTGCTCTTATCAAAATTTGAAATTTTAGTAGAACTATATTGTTTATGTGCCATCAATAATTCGAAGTTGCTATATGGAACCTGTTCTCGATGCATAAAATTGCTAACTTCCTTCTTGATTAAGAATGAACTGATATACTTCAATATTTTCCAAGGATACTGAATAATAATTAGTTGAAATAAGATGACCTTGAAACCTAGGGGAGTAAAGTATGAATAACACTTAGAGATCATGGTTAAGTTTCATCAGAGTCGAGTGGAGATCTAAATGCATTAATTTTGAACAAAATTGTGTTTTGTTTCTTCATTCTTTGAATCTTTTTACCATGTTCTTTTCCGAGTACATTCAGTTCATTTATCAAATTTTATTGTCTACTTTATCACTCCCCTAGTTTTCTTTTAAGAATCTTACCGGTGTATGCTTATAAATTACTGGCAAATTGTGTTTTGTCTGAATCTTTTTCATCATCTTCTTTTCTGGGCTCATTCTTTTGACTTATTTAATTCTCCTTTTCTTTGCTAAAAGTTAAGAAGGGTGGAAGTATCGTGTGTTGATATTTGGTGTTCCTTTCCCCTTTTCATTTTCATTTGTTTCAACATCATGAAAGATAGGATCATATACATTATTTATGCATTTTTTGGGTAGGAAAACAAATTCTGGGTTTTGTCTTCAGAGTCTCTTTTTACATTCAGCAACTTGGTATAGGAATCTTTTCTCTTCTCATTGTTTTTTTCATTGTCAGTAACTTGGGGTCATATAGTCAATAATCTCTTGATGTGAACCTCAACAAATTGTGGTGCCCACTTTCTTGAATGTTTTGTTTATATTCAAAAACAACACTTTTAGCTTTAGGACTTATGACTAATGCTTTTAAAATGTTAACTGAGATCTTGAAACATACACATCTAGTAAGTTCGCAATACATTCCATTTAAATGAAATTGATTTTGCTTTATGCTGGGTGCAGATAAAATTAAGGGAACAACCATTATACAGAAAGAGATTAGTTCAACTATATCATAGAGTTGTTTTGAAATAACAAGAATATATGTAAATATTTAAATTTCTTGTTTACAAGACTTGTATCTAGTGTCATAATTTTCACATTTAAATAAAAACAATGCTAAATTTTATTCAACATTGTTTTGCTACTAAAAGACAAGTATAGTTAAATGTAATATGTTAAAACTCATAATTTGGTAAAAACATACATTAGTTAGATAGCCAATACACCATTGGATCCAGGATCAGTCATCCTTGCATATATGATCTATCATACATAGATAATTCTCGTGAATTTATCATACATATACATTTAACTATGTAAAGTAATAATTTTCATTTAGTTGAAGTAGCAAATATATGATTTGGTTACAAAATACACCAAATCATTTGTCACAGGTTGAAATACAATGATACACCATATCAATTGTTTAGTTTGTGAACTTGGTGGTTACTATACTGAACAATATCTGTTCATAAGATTTTATACATGTAATTGCTAAAGTTTAGTTCTAATTTATTGTGCTTTATGACATATACTATTTCTAAGTGTGTGGAGGAGATAGTTGGAGGAGCCATTGGAAAACAAGAAGCAGGTATGCTAAATTATAAGTATCAAGTTGCTGGATTGTTAATTGTTTTGTTTGCATTCATACTATAGCTATTGAATTTGCTCTATGAAATGCAATATTTTGCTCTATGCAATTCCACTAAAGTATTCGATAAATAATACAGTAAATAAATTGCCAAGAGTTGATGTATGAATTATAGAGCTATTGTGTATTAGGTGATTGTATGTTTCTATTTATTGAGACATTTGATGAAAAGTGTGAAACTACCTCATTAAGTAAATGACTTTACAGATACATGTAATATTATACACAAATTATTGCATTCACCCTAATAATTTATTCAAATCATATTTGAAAAATAAAGATTATAAATTCAAAAATATAAACTCCTGAGCTGATGTAAGGGGAATATATTGGCTTATGTGTTACTATCGTGTGTCGACAGGATTTGTTGATATTTTGTTTTTATCCCTTTTTATATAAAAACATAATTAAACAAATTAATATTGAGACTTTAACGTATGATATGTTATAGAAATTAGGCAGGGATATGATCCGGTATGTAGCAGAATAATTATCATTTAACACCCTAAAAGTCAAGATCACTTAAAAACTATAAAATGACTAATATATAAATCATAATAAAACATTAATCGTAATTTATACCTTACTCTAAAACTTGATTTTTTTCTTGTATCTTTTGAACTGTTTTTAAAACTAGTTTATTTCAACTACCGAAGCCGCATAAGTGTTCGACCTTTAACGAAGATGAGATAATTATGCAACTTTTGTAGAGAGAGTTAGGCAAGGAGTGTTAACTTCTTTAGAACTTAATTTTATTTATAATATGTTTTAAATATCATAGTAAACATATTATAAATAGGTTTCATCCTAATTTTAATTAAACATTGATTAAAATTACAATAATTCTAATTAGATTCCAATTATACCCAAATAAGATTTAATATTTCATATTAATCCTTATTTATTTAATATCTTATATTTAATCATAAAGTTTCTTAAACGTTACATTCAAATCTAACCTAATTATGATATCATTTTTCTTTTTAACTCGTTCTTTATGTGTAACCCATTAGGTTCCCAGATATGTTGACCCATTAAGTTCCCAAATAAGTTATAACCTAAGATTATATTTAGGAATAGATAAATTGAACTTTTTTAGTTTATCTTTAATTATCTAATTAAAAAATTTATATCCATATATCAAGATTGACATCTAGCAATGCATTATGACTACTTAAATATTTAGGAATGTCAAAGTGATTTAGACTAACCTTTTTGTATATGATTGTTTCATATAATTTAATTCTTTCAATAGACAATGTTCCAATTAGACATAGAACATCGAATTAATATCTACTCTATTTGAGTCCAAGCATATTAATTCCTTACCGTTAGCAATTGATTCAATTAATGACATTTGTAAACTATTTTACAAAGTGCCATCACACGTCGGGTAAGGATTTCCTGAATCAATACTAATCGAGAACAACAAAATATTCTCCCTAATTACTTTAGGGTGATGGATCCTATATTGATCACTCAACTGCCTCTATATAGTTCATGTTATATCCAATAACTACTGCCTGAGCTACCTATAATTAAAATAGGTCATAAATAGTATTAAATCATATAAATCCTTATAAGAGATAACTTTGAACATCTCAAGTTAAAAGATAGCTTACAAAATCATCACAATAAAAGGTTCTATAGACATATAAGTAATGTTCTAATTGGAATGTTCATATGGGGTCAGTTTAGTAAAGTTGTTCTCTAATAAACACTCACATGTTTGTTTAAGTATCTCCATACTTTAGCCTATGAGATCAACTAATTCATAAGGAAAAACGTAACGCCTGCTAATCTTTTTATGTTCTATTAATGTCTAGTCTCAATAGAACAATGACTAGGAAAAATTTAGGGAAAAATACATAAATGCCTTATAAATATAAGTATAAATATCATAATTATAATTTCATTATAATTTAATTTACAATGTATATTTATCCTGTGGAATTTATCATATACATCTAAATATGTATAAGATAAATAATTCTTTTAAATTATTATGTCACTAAACTACAATGAATTGATTGGCTGCTAAGGCCAATTGATTGGCTGCTATACCCCTGGACAGGCGATAAGGCCGGTTGTTATTGTTATGAGTTTGTTTAAGTAGCGAAGCGGTTCTTATGAGTAGAGAAGGCGGGTAGGGTGACCCTGCCCTGCCCAGGGGTAGGGGTAGGGGCAGGCGAAAGGGCCAAAGCAGTAGGGCAAACTTCCTATCTTTCTTTTATGAGTTCTTGTTCTAAGTAGCGAAGCAGTCCAAAGTAGTAAGGTAAACTTCCTATCTTTCTTTTATGAGTTCTTGTTCTAAGTAGCGAAGCGGTCCAAAGCAGTAGGGTAAACTTCTTATCTTTCTTTTATGAGTTAGAAAGTGGCAGGGTAAGCACGACTTGTTGTTTTAGGAGTTCTTGTTTTAAGTAGCAAAGTGGAGCGAAGCAGTTGTTATGAGTAGAGGTTTGGCTGCTAAGTAGTGAAGCGGAGCAAAGCGGTTCTTATCTTTTTAGAGAGCAAGGGAATAATTGTGCCATAAAAGGCGTGGAAACGACTATAGAATTCATATTTGCAGTTCTTAGTACTTTATATTAGAGGGCGGGGAAATGTGCCTTAAAAGGCACAAAAAATCTTTCAGAATTGACCGTGGATTGAGTCAATCTTTGTTCAGTTCAGCATCCCCTTTGATAAAAAGATGTTCGAAAAGCACATTTTTACGCTTTTATAATGGTGAGCAAACGTAGAAGGTAAAGACCTATGCTTCTTTATAACGACTTTTCCTTTCCAGTCTCGATCTGTTCCCGGTCCTAGCGATCTGTGATCTATAAAGCACTTCCTACAGGTTTGACGGCTGTGTTGTGTAGTTGGAAGTACGAAATCAATCTCGGCCCGATCGATGACTTAATCTCTTTCTCCACTTCGACTAAACCACCTTCTTATAAAAGATCTGATAAATAGCAGCTACCTAAGTTTTAGTACCTTCACCAATCATGGTTTTTCATATAGGTTAGTCCTAGTTCGATAGGACCAGGGAATCAATAAAGAAAAAGAGGATATCAATCAATAAATGAACGAGATTCAATTGCTACATACCTAAATAAACGTGTTATCGGTTACTACACTCCCTCCACCACCTAGCCATAACCAGCTTGAAATGGGCGAAGGGATTGGGAAAGCCAACAGTCTTTCGTAAGTAATCCTCAGCAGTATCTCACAAACTAGCAAGCATATAGCATATTCTATTTCAAGCAAGTTCGTTCCTGAATCATTGGGGATAGAGCCAGTTCAATCAAGTTTAGTTGTCAGCTATGTATGGTGCGGTTATTCCCCTGCCCTCTAAAAAGATAAGAACTTTTTCGTAACTCATATGACAAATATGACATACATTAATGATTTTATTATTTTCTTAGTCTTTAATTTTATGACTAGATGTTAACCAGCACAATTTGTAGGACTTGCAATATAATTTTTTTTATTTGTAGATCAATTAGAGTAACAATTATTGATACCAGATCCTCATAATATTTAAAAAATTCTATCCATACAAAATAATTATATGATAAGTTATAGATATCAAACAATAAAAATATAGAAATTAAACTAATTTTATATATTTGATGCAGAAGATTTCGTATAAATAATTTCATTACTTCAAATAAAGTTTTTATACTTGAAACTTGCCAATCAAGGTATATATCAAGAAATTTTATTAAGAAAACCATTAGAAAGGAATTATATACAATAATAAACATAGAAATATTAATGTTTAGAATTTATGTTAAGTTTGCAAGTGGAAAAACATCTTATAAAGAATTTCAAACTACTTAGTTTCTATAAGCAACAACAACAAAATAATGATAATAGAAAAAAGTACGTGAACTAGTCATGCAAGTCAAACTACTAACATATTATGAAATATTTAACTTATTAAAAATAAACAATAAACCAAGTAAACTTGTTGGACCCCGAACTTTTGATGAAAATTAGAAATATTAAAATGAATTGTAATGATAAAGAAATTGGTGAGACAATTTATGAATTTAAGAAAAATTTACGAGAAAATAATTGTTTAGTTTTGAGGACTTTGATATTTGAGTGAATTTATATGGATTATGAGAGGAAAGAGAATGAGTAAATTGAAATGGGAGTGGAAAATCAAGAAATAAAGAAAGAAAGTGAGAGAATTTGAAAAATTAAGAAAATTGACTTTTG